>JAPMOR010067822.1:70734-153068 GCA_026543865.1 Argiope aurantia | reverse complement strand
ATAAACAAATAATTAATTTGATATCATCAGTGCTTTACTATTTTTTTTTCATTCTGTAAAAATTATTAATAACTTTAGAATACAGTTAGTTTTCTGTAATTTTTGGTAATCATTTAATATAATCCGTATATTTTGAGAAATAAAAAGATTTCAAAATTCTCTGATTCGCGAATTTTCGTAATTTAGTTAAAATTTAAACTAAAAGACAATTGGCGCAATTCAGTTAAAAGCGACAAAATGTGTCTTCTGTTTTGTCTGGGTTTATTATTCATTTGCAATTCAACGCGTTTCGTATACAAAATAGCTTTGTGTTTAACTCATGTTATATATCCGGATTTGGCGACTAACTGGTTCGCCGGAAATATTGATTGTATTTGATTTCATTCGCTTATGCAAGTTTAAAGAACATAATTTTCACAAGTAAGCATTTTTACTAATATTTAACCAGAGATATCAAACAAGAAAGTATTTTTAACCAATGACATCAGTTTTTTTTCTGCGCGATTTTTTCTCTTATTTTAATAATTTTTAATTTTACAGCATTAATTTTCATTGTCTATTTGCTGTATCATACACAGAACAAAATGAGGAAAACGCGCTTTTAGCAACGCAGATTTCGCACCTCCTTACCTTCCTCGAAGTTCCAAAACTATATTCTATTTATTGTTTTCTAATGTAATTCCTATGTAAGCATTTTTCAACAAAAAGTGTTACTACAAATTGAAATAATTGGGCGCTTCGTTTCGGATCAACTGCATAATAGTTGATTTTTATATGCAACATATAAAAAATAATTCCAAATAAAATTGCTTGAAAATAAAATTAATTAATAAAATAAAATAAATATTAATTAAGTAAATTAAAATAAAATTAATAAATTTAAAATTAATAAAATAAAATTTCACGATTATCTTCAGGCATATTTTTAAAACTAAAATATTTCTCTTTATAATATAATTTCATTTTTTTATAATTCATATTCTCATCATATTTAAATTTTAATATGTTCCAGTGCATCAACTTAAAGCATGAAATCACATAATCCTTAAAATATTGCAAATATGTATTTAATTCACGGTCCCCCTTTAGTTTTGCGGCCCCCTAAGCATTTGCCTAATATATCTATTTGATAATGTAGCATGATCGAGTGCATTGCAATGATATTAAATACACCCCCACCCTGCTCGCTTTAAGAATAAAATTAAGACAGAGGAACCAAACTTCAAGCATAATCACACAAAAACACTTTAAGTAAGAGGTTCAAATCTCTTTCAAAGGAAGCCTGGAGGAAAAGGCATAATGCTTATTTGTGAAGAAATGATTATAAAGCCTGCGAGAAAAATCTCCTCGAAACTTTCTCATATAATCTATCTATACTTATATTAAGCTCAATGTGTGTGTGTGTGTGTGTGTTGGCGCTCTACATGCCAGACCGTTTGACCTACAGCTAACAAATTTGGTACATGTATACCTTGGAGGTCGGGAATGTGCACCTGGGGTCAATTTTTTTGAATTTTTAATTAGAATTTTAATTATAAATTAAAAACTAACTTTCCCGCCAAAAAAAATCTTTCCATTTTCCCCGACGCTAAATGAGAAAGGCTTCAGTTTTTTTTTTCTCCCAACAGTAATGAGGCTAGGGTTAACATTTTTCGGCCGATTATTTCAAACTATTCTGTTTATTTTCTTAATGATTTATGCATTTAAAATTAAACATTGTTAATTAATCGATCTTTCAGAGTCATTCTGAAGTACTTTTGAATTAAAATAACACAGAATAAAGGAAATTAAAAACGTCTAATCTGCATAGCGTTACCCCAACTGGCGTAGAAAAATTCACGCATTTGCGTTACCGTAACTGCCGGTGAAAATTCACGCATGCACATTGTGTTCTGGTTGTTGGCAATATTATCAACGGATGATTCTTGATTTAAATTATTTTTAGGTTAGTTGCATGCTTTTGTAATTAAATTGTATTTATGTTAGTTATATATTTTTTGTATATGCTTATAGTTTTAAGTACATCGTTTTTTAAGTAGCTATTTTTTAACATGTTTTCAACCGATTATTTTAAACGATTCGTTTTATTTTCTTAGTGTTTGATGCATTTAAAATTAAACATTGTTAATTAATCGATCGGGTCATGATGAATCTGAGAAAATTTTCTTGACAAATTCTTGAAATATTACATAAATTAAGAAAGTGCTCATAAAGTTTAGTTACTTTAGTACTCATAAAGTTTAAACGCTCAGTAACTGTTTTCAGTAATCATACTACAAAAAAAAAAATACTTTGTTTCAGTAAAAAATATTATTATATTAATTGCAGATTAATCCTTTCCACTTTAATTTAAAGTATAATTTCTACGGGAGCTAACAGAAATTAGAGAGATACATATTACGTTATAACTGAAAGCCTTTATAATATTATATGACTGTCAAAATTTGAAGTTTCAAACAAATGAACTCAAACTCGAAAAAATGACTGATTCTTCACGGTGAATGAGTTTATAGGCACTTAATTAGTATTCTACTCGTCATAACTCGCTACCGTATTCCATGCCATCGATATCTTATTTACGAAAACAATTTCAGTTCGCAAGAAAGAAAGGAAAGGGGGGAGGGAAACGAAGCCATATCATTTCCCAACCAAACCCAAGAGGAGTAAAATACCGAAGGAAACCCAATAATAATAAATCGAAGTGGAAAAAAGAACATAAATCGATTTATAAATGATCTTTCGAAACACAGATAATCATTATTGGCATCCACAGGTTGCGGGCGACTTAAAAAAAAAAGTAGAGAATCCTCCGTTCCACCCCCTTTCTCTGGAGCACTAAATAATTATTCTAAACGACAGTGGTAAAGAGTTGCGCTCACCCTGGTAGCTTGATTATAAAGCAGTTCTGCCATCCACTTGATATATGTTTGCTGAGAACTATTATTAGTCCTAGGGACACATAGTTTTTCTTCAGCAGCAGTTAATAGGGTTGCTAGATTTGGCTTCGTATCTAATCAGCAAGATTGGGGAGGGGGAGAAAAAAACATGTCGAAATCCCAGATTTGGATTTTGAAAGAAAAAAAAATGTACTTTTTAATTAAGTTTCCTTAAAAATCAGCGGGAGTAGTCTCCCCAAAACTTTCTTGTGTAGCTTCTAATAAACTTGTCATGCCAAAGAACGTCTTGTATGGCATTGGCGTACAATAATTACAAAATGTTAACTTTTGGCGTGAATTTAGCATTTTTTACTGAATCTATCGTGTCATCCATGGTGAGTTTTTTTAGCGATTAATCCTTGGCATATGGTTAACAGTATCAGAAAATCGAAATTTATGTTTAAGGCACGTTTTTCACAATTCATTGAAACAAAAAGTTGACACAAAACTACACTTGTTGATACAAAATCCCACACCAAATTTGGCATATTTTCATAATTGCGTTTTTTGTTTTGTTGCGTTATTGTTTACTTGTTTCTGAAAGTACAGAAAGAAAGACCGTTGATGATTTTGGCTCAAAGGCGTCTACACTATAGATGTTAAATCTGTGTGCCGAATCTTAACGTATCTCTTCGTCTTGTAGTAATTGTGTTAGCCGGAAGAGACGCACTTCCTCTGAACAGATTTTACACAAAATTTGATAGAAATCTGCATATTTGGAGTAAAGACCATATTCCAAATTTCAATCATCTAGCACAAACCGTTTTTGAGTTTTCTTTGTCACAGACAGACATATATTTTCCAAAAATGTGTTTTTCTTACTCAAGGGGGTATGAAAAGCAGAGATTCGTCAAAATCTCGAGTTCGAATCCTTACTTGACGATTACTAGACTTTCTTTATACTATGTTTACAAGAAAGTGAAAAGGGAAGGGAGACATGAAATATCAACATTAAAAACATGCTCTGTTATTTCATTTTAGAAGCATATTACTAGATATGGAATACATTTTCAACTTTAAATTTAGCCTCTTGACTTCTAAACTCATATGATCTGCTTTTTAGATGTCACACTCAATTTGGGACATTTATTATTATTTCAGAATTTGAAAGATAACTTAAGTGCGTAAAGTGAATTTTGTTTTTTAAATTAATTAACATCACTTTCATCATGATTATGATCTTAGGTTGGTATATGATTCATAAATTGTAGCATGCGATAATTTAATTTATAAAGATATTTGTGCTAAATACATAAAAAATGCTGAAGAGGTATTTCAAAAATATTTATACGTCAGAAATGTTTTCAATAATTTTTTTTTCTATTGAATGATCTATCTAAATGTGATCAAATTTATTTTTTTAAATCTTAAAATCTTATTTCGATGTTTTAATTAATTTTTTTTATTTAACCAAATGACGTTTAATTTAAAACATTTTATCAAAACTAAATAGATAATCAGTATTCATAATTATAATGTTAAACATTGGTTAGTTTTTCTTTACACTCCCAAACATGACTCCTTCCTAACATCAGCAATTAACTTAATCGTTAAAAAATAAAATTTCTTTTACTATCATTGTACTCCTTTTTGAAACTACGCTGGATTTACTTTTAGAAACATGTTGCTATTTTCAACCATGATGAAATAAGGTGGATGACATCGAACTGGCACTTCCATCTCTAAAGTTCCCTAACCTATATAAGAAAAATTCTTTAACTACTTACTGAAGGATTCAGAGCTTACGAATATTTGCTTAAATCATCAATTAACTCAGCCGGAAGCCGAAACTTGAGCATAATTAACCTATGATCCACCATCGAAAGACGAAGAATATATGATGTGAAGAGCCTTATAAAGCGGTAAGTTTTCGGTTCTCTTGCATAGAAATGACATGGGATCAAATTACTCTCACTCTAAGACGAATATGGCGGGTTTTCAAAATATGGCTTTTAAGTCCTTAGTTTCAGTCTATGTTGTCGCCACAACGGTTATTCAATAAAACTCCTGATCCTAGGCAGGATTGGGCCTATTTTTACAGGCTAAATCACAGTAAGCTTTTAATTATGTCCTGAAATTATGATTATAATTCATTCCACATATTTGCTAAGTGGATGAAAATTTGAAGGAAGGTAAGAATGCAAGGAAGATTTTTACAAATTGGAAAAAGAAAAAATATATATATAGAAACAGTTTAGTGGTTAAAAAGATAATTTTATAAATTTAAAAATATTTTTATGAATTCCAACAGAGCACTTTGGATTATTTATTTAGTAGACATCATTATTTATTGGACTCTTAGGATGTAAATGACATCCTTATTTGAAAATATACCGTATATTTGTGTAGAAAATGCGAATGTAAAAAGTGATGAATGTCTCAAATGACCATTCGCACCGCACTAAGAGCAAAGCAACCCGGAGTAGAAATCCGAGAATTGAGGATTATACAAGGGAGGCGTATCAAATTTGTGAAATTTGAAAAAAAAAAATTGATATTTTCCTATGTACATGTGAATAAGATTACTCAAACTACATGAATGAAAGTTGGAGCATGTTTGTTTAAAAATATATGAAATCTGCATCAATTTTTGAACCAAATCCAATTCGGCGATCTGTCTATTCCTGCATTTAGATCTTGAAAACCGCAATCAGTTAGATAGAGGAATCGATGGAGTTACGATCGTCACATCAAAATTTTAAATCTCTGTCTAAATTTTGGAGTTTTTCATTAAAAGACTAGTCATGTGTATTTGAACACAATAGCTGAAAAAGCAACCTGTCAGATAAATGAAATTTATTTCACCAACATTTAGAAAATCTTGAAATTAATCTCTATATTTTAAATTTATTTTAATAATTTATATAAACTATATAACATATATTATTTTAATTATTTATATAAAATATAAAATATATTTTAATAACATTTTAAAAACATATTTGATTTAAAAGGTCATCAGAGTTTCTATTTCTTTAATGTTTCTGATTTATAGAGTGAAAAGCGGATTTTCGATAGATAAGTGTAACATTCACTTTCCGACTTACAGATTGATTTGGCGTGTGAAAGAAGGATTTACCAAGAGCTTTTCTAAGGATGTTTTGAAATGATTTCTCGAAGATATTTATTTTTGAATTGCGTGAGGGTTCAATTTCGTATGTAGATATCTTTAATCCGAAAATTTGATGTTTTTATCTCAAGAATTTGCACTGCGAAATTGGTAAGGTTATTTTTTTCTACTTTTAATATCAAAGTATTTTCCCCTCCGTCGGGAAGGATATCACGAGTATATGGATAAAAAGCCACCAGATGATCAAATAGATTATCTTTTCTTCTAAGGGTATAGTAATAGTTTGAGATTGAGTTACGTTTATTCCAACGTCCAGTTTAATTTAGTTTAGTTATATTAACGTCCTGTTTTAAAGCAACACTAGGGCTATTTCGGAACAGACCTAATAATATTGAATCTCTCTCAATTGACAAGGGCAACCCCTGAGCTGTCTTTCCTCCATTCCAACTGCTGCTTCATACAAAAGGGCAAAAGTTTGGTCCACGGCTTTAGATATTAGGTGCACCAAGCCAGCATAAATGAGAAATACTAAGAAGAATCGGGTTTCGAACCTGCACCCCTCCAGCGCGAGACCTTACCGCTAGGCCACAGCGACCTGCAACCAGAAAGAAGATAGAATGCATAGTCAATACTCTCTACAATAATTTTTTTATGGACTGACCCATGTTGCAAAAGGATACAAGATCGGTGTTATTATTGATATCTTCATAATCTTTCTATGCAGAAACTGGCTGCATGCAAAACCGTGCATTTTTTAGAATTGTAAACCAAATTACTTCTGGAAACGATTTTAACGCTGTTTTGATATAATAGAGTTTTCAGATAGATATAGATTTTTGAACTGGGAGATATAATCACGAGAGTGACTCAAAGAAAGTAACACTCCGCGTGGTAAATCGTTGCATCTAGAGCTCTTAAATTTGACATGCAGTTACTTACTGGGTAGTTTGGCACTCAGTAAGATAAGGGTTTTGAAAATTAAAGCTAGTGTTTTAGTTAATTAGAAGTTAAACTCAACTCTAGCCTTTATCGTCAAGAACTTGCTTTGGATCATATTATCGGACAAAAACAGTTTTTTTTACCACTTTAAAATTAAATAAATATATGTGTATATCTTTTCAATGATGCCAATTTTATTTCTTAATAATTTTTTCTTTCGTTTTAATAAATAATTTTAATTAATTTTAAACATTGTTTATAATTATAATTTTTATTTTCTGTTAAATAAAGCATAAAAGTATTTTAATCATCAAAAAATTTGAACTTGAGATTTTAATGAATTGTCATTTTCAGACCTCCATGAATCTGAAAAACGCATTTTTGGAATTATACTTATTTGTCGGTGAACACTATTATTCAAAAACGCTTTGAGAAAGATGGATGTAACTTGGTATATGATCTCTACTTTAAATGTATAAATTCCTATCGAATTTTGAATGAATCCCTTAGGAGAAATTCTGTCTATCCGGTTTTCTGAATATAAATTAATAAATACAAAGAATACAAAACTGAGAGGAATAGATAAAATTTAATGCACAGATTTAACACCTAAAATGTTGAAATGTGTCAAATTTGAAACCAAATCCATCAAGAGGCTAACCGTCTCTCATCTGCACTTTCACAAGCATGTAAAAACGAAAACACGATAGCTCAAAAACGAAATGATTTGAATATATGAAATTGGATATGTAATTTTGCAACTACAATTGTAGTTCTATATTGAATTTCGGTTTCAATCAAACGGAGAAAAAAATGCACATTCGATTAATTTTATTTTTATCTTTGCATGCGAATATTTGTAAAAGGTTTCGGAAAAAATATTCTTATTTATTTATTCCTTTTACGTTTTTTGTGAAAATTGAATATTTTTAATGTTTATTTTCATATGGCAGAAAAATTGCATACTCTTTTTTTATGCTGCTAACTTCTTTTATATTTATGATACTGAATTTATCCGATAATAAGATACATTTTATGTGAAAATTTGTAAAGAGGTTCAATAACTAATAATCAAAATACTTATCTCTTTTGATTATTTTACATCTGTGCTGTGTTAATATAAACAATTTAATTATATCAAAAGAGATCTAGTGTCATAATGCCGATTAGAATAAAAAAAGATTTTATAGGTACCCTTTAATTTTTTAATATTTATTTTAAATCTTTTAATTTTAATGAAATTAATGCTAACTAAATTAAATCAGCCTTCAATATAAAAACCAATCACCAACCGGTACATTTTGAAAATACGTTTGTAAGATGATTCGCTTAATATTTGTAGAATTATCTAAAAATTTATCACGTAACTTCTTTTATAAGAATTACTAAGTAACCATAGCGTTTCCTGTCGGTTATTTGGAAGATCTCTGTTTTGAAATATCTAGGAAGTGATTTAATAATATATATAATTACAAAGAAGGGAGAAAGAAAAAAAAATTCGAAATCACAGTTTATTGTCCTCGAATATATACTTTTTTTTTCTTTCTTTTTTCGAAATAATAGTGATGATCAAGTCGCGTGTTAAAAGAGAATATCTTACAAATAGAATAGAGTATTACTTGAGGTTGACTGTCTATTTGTTCAAGCGATTTTTAATGTTACGTTTGAACTTAGTTCGCAATTGTTTATAGATCTGATTTTCAGGGCATAACTTATGGTTTGTATGTTTGAAGAATGCTTGATTCTTGTGAGCGGCGGATTTAGATAGTTTGATGGCACTTAGCAGTGCACATTATAAGGCCCTCCTTTTCATAAATTTGTCTTTTTAATCTCATGATTCAGCGCATTTTTAACTTAATCAATATGTTAATGAATTATTTTAGGTTATTATTTTCTGTTTTAGTAGCTTTGTGTGATGATTTCATTTATTTACCATTAAATGACTAAATGACATCCATATTTTGTGCACGATAATGTTTAAGCAGACTCTTGATATTATACATGTTGCAATAATTAAATGAATGCAGAGAAGCGTATTGGAATTTGTCCAATAATACTTGGCAAAGTGTTAATATTATCCTAACATTTAATAACACATAAAATTAGGTTTTTTTTTGTTGTTTTTTAAAACAAATTTGACAACTAGGCTAATAATATTGTTTAACCAGGCTTCCTAAAACCGGAAACATCAACTGCTGCAAATGAAACTAGAAATAAATAATAAAAAAGGGACGTCCCTCCCCCCGTTCAAAACATCGTGCATGATAATGCTTTAGGACAGATCCGTTTCTCTTTATTTTTTTTATTTTTTCAAAATCTATCTTAATGAAATAACAGTAACAATGCGCTCATGAAAAATGGAATTAACATCGTTGCAACACTTCTGTATATATCTAGTATTTAAAACAATGAAAAATATTGTAGTTAAGCGTAGAAATATACATTTAAAAATTTATTAAAATTTGAGAAAAAAATGTATTGAAATAAAATTATTATCACTGAAAAGCTATATTTGATGAATTGGGGGGGGGGGTAAAGATGTGTTCTGTGTAATTAAATGTTCCAAAATTGTTCAGGGGACACGTAAAAACATATAACATTAAAAAATAATAATAAACGTTAACTAAATAAACGTTAAACAAATACTTTTAAAAATTAACTAACTAATTGTATTTCCTTGCCAGATTTAAAGGAACTAACTCAATTTGCAAAACAATATAATACAATGTATGCTTAGTCAGAATGTATTATATGTAATGTATTAGTCAGAATTCATCTTAGTCTTCTTTAACACCAAATGAATAAGGAATAAAACTGTGTATTTAGATATTTTGTGACTGTAGGTGGTGCACATTATGGGTACTTCATTTAATGGACTGGACAATTTAATTTCAAATTCGTAAATTTTAAACATGCCAATGGTTTATTTTTTATGATTAGGTAAATCTTTTTTTATTTTATATACTTTGTCAAAATATGTTTGTTTTTATTTATTTGTTACGACTCCAAATTGTTCAGACCAGACTGCCGCCATCTATGTTTGAACGTAATAGTATTGAAATAGATGTTTGATGTATAAAATTTTCAATTGGCAAAATTTGGCAATAAGAAAAATTATGTTTTTTAATCAACCTACTCTCAACCCCAATTCAGCCTATCGACCTTACGCAGCTGCCTTGTCACAAATTCATTTCTAAGTAATAAAAGTGGCTGAAAATCTGTGGTTTTCTGCAAAATATTTTTGAAAAAAAAAATGATCGGTCAATCCAACCAACTGGAACTGGTTCAGTAATGAAAAATATTCACCTTGGCGACGCCGTTGGCGGCATTCTTAAAAGGGCCGGCGTTGTGACAGGGCTCTGAGGGGGCGGATTCTGGAATAACAAATCACCCTTCGTCCCTCTTCGAACGTGTCCTAGATAAAATTGCGCGATGTCCCCTTCGGGTTTAGCGGTGGCAAACTCATAATTTTTGGACCTGTCGAATACTTCTTAATGATCCCCGTGGAGAAACAAAAATGAAAAATGCGAGAGCGTCTTGTATCTGAACTCCCCCCTTCCAATTCCCCCTTTCTTAGCTTGTGTGTTTTGAAAAAGAATGAGAGCGGGGAAAAGTGGAGGTTATTATCGAAAGTGTTTTGAATGCAGAGATATCTAAAAACTGAATGTTCAAGTTAATACATGTAATTCGACGGTTTTTTGGAAACTTAATTAATTAAAAATTGAGCGAAATTTTTACGATACAATTTTTGAAAAATATTACAGAGCAAAAAAAGATTTTTAATCAAAGTTCAAAAAATTATCTTTTTTATGATACAGATTTTTGCTGTATAATTTTTTTTCTATTTAACTCAGATCGTTTTCATTATTGCTACTAATATTTCATTCTGGCATATTTTTTTATTTTTAGTAATTAAAATAAGACGATTTATTTTATTTTTCTTGTTAAGTAAAATTTTTAGTATAAGGCATTTTTTAATACATTTTTTAAAATTTTGTAGCTTTTACAATAAAGGTTTCACTTCAAAATCAAGCAATGATGGAAATTTTATAAAATGAGCCTATTTTCAAATACTGCTATTATTTCCTGTGATGTAATTGGATGTAATAAAATATAGACAGAAAATTAAGGAAATGTATAGCACAATGAGCAACGATTAAGAGCAAGTTGCGCAAAATATTTGATAAAAAATTTTAGCAACCATTAGTCCCGGCGTAGCAATGAATGCCAAAATTGCGTAATCTTAATATAAACAAATGTCATTGTGGCTATGAACGTATGTATGTATGTTACATATACATATGCATATTCTTGCTAATCAATTAGGAAGAAATTAGTGATATTTTGCATATTATATAATACATGAAAAAGAGTTAATCATATCAAAGTACAAAATTTAAATATATATTCAATTAATTAAAAATGAACTCAAATTTGTCATTTATTTAATTTTGAGTAGCTCTATCACTATTTCTTTTAAAAAAGAATTATCCTTTATTTTATTATGCCTTCTGTTTATTTAACGAAGCTTAAATCAACCGTTCAAACGAAGACAAACTTTCTTATACTTTAGCATTTATGAATGAAATTTGAATAATAATAGATTAAAACAAACTTTTGGAGAAATTTGGCAGTCAGAAGTTCTTAAAAATCATCGGATTCAATCGATATTCTACTTTTTGGTAAAAGCAGACAACAAATGATGATAAAGATTTGAGACTTTAAAAGAATTTTGTATAATAGTTTACACAAAAACAGATTTTATGTAAAAAAATAATATACTTGAAAGGATGCCTAACAACGCTCATATTAACAACGCATTGCTTTTATCACTAGTGACAAGTAAAACAAAAGTGTTTTCAATTCAATGATGAGTATCAATATATAAATTATTTAAAAGCTAAATTTTCAATGGGGAGAGAGGTGTGAGGAATACTGATTTGGTCCTAAATGCTAAAAGTTCACTAAACCCTGCACTATTTATGCGCCTTTGGTGATAAAGTTATTAAAGCAATTGCCATATCGCCACATCTATAAATAACAAATCTCGAACATTTTCTACCCTTCTGTTCATGGTACCCTGAGCAAAGTCGAATCACTGCCTGCCAAATGTACTTTTCATTTCGATCCATTAATACCTTAAAGCAACTGAGCATAAACCTAACTCTTATTCAGTTACCCAGTGCACGTTCCTCCTCCTTTAATTAATCAAGGGCCGTACAAGAGAATGCCGTTAGATCACTGCAACCTGTTGAAATCGTGATTGTATTGACGATAATGGCGAGCTGGCTGAAAAAGCCATTGTTCCTTAATTCGATATCAATGACGGTACAATGGACTATTGTGTGTGGATATGTGTGTCTGTAATTATAATTCGCAATTCATGTTGATGGGCAACATGGTAATAGCTATTTGTAATTGCACCCTTGTTGGTATAAGGAGACTATCTAGTGATAATTGAGGAATTATTTAGGGAACGACGTGATATGGGGATTGCCTGCTTCTTAATATAGCGAGTTGGCATTGGAGTAAGGGAGTTAGGAATAAATCGATTCATTTGACATGGGTTTTTAACCTTTCTAACAGAGCTGTTTCTTCGTTTTGTTATGGTGAGTTTTACTGTTCATAAAAGCGTGAAAAATGTAGGGGGAAAGAAACTCCGTCAATTTCGTCGTCTTCCGCTAATAAATATGATATACATTTCGAAATATTGTGTATAAATTGTTGCCTTCAAATTCATGTCAATTTTGTATGTAGAATATGCTTATTGTCGGCATATGAATGATTCTTACTATAACCGTAACCGAATATCTATTTTATAACCGTTAGAGATAAGTATTCGTATATGCTTCCAATAAAAAATGGCCTAAATGTCAAAAAAGCATTAGATTTAATATTGTTTGGGTTAATGAGTGCACTAATGAAAAAATTATAAATATATGTTATAGGGTCTTATAAGTCATATTTATTAAAATATTTTATCACACATTAAAAAAAAATTGAGATACTCTTGAACAGTAAAAACCCCTTAAAAAACATTAAACTTAAAAAATAACATTTAACTTGAATACTCTTCTGTTACCAAGTCTTACTGAATTATGAAACTCCGAATTTTATTATTTTGGACCCATCATTGACTGCCTTGAGAAAATATCCATGCATTGTCGGAAAAATCCTTTTCTCAATGTGGCCATTAAAAAAAATCTAAAAGCATTTTTAAAAAATGCTTTTATATTTTCATAAAACTTCATAAGCTCTAGTCGCAGAAGAGTTGAATTATTTTTTTAAATTGTTGGCGTGTCGAAAATGTTTTATTAAAAAGCAAGAGACAGCATAAAAATTTAGACTTTCATTTTTTTTTTCTGTAGTGCATTTACTGATTACAACAACAGTACAGTTTTATAAATAATAAGATATAATTTTCTACGGCATTTAGAACTTTTTTTTGAAGATATTTATCACTAGAGGTTTCGAAATTAGATATCGAATCCCATTTAGAGTGAACGCCCAGTATAAACTTAAGTTAAAATTTAAAATGATTTCATTTGAAATTAAGTTTCCTTATCTCTTCTAGAGAAATTTCTAATTTCTCTGGTAACCATCTTTCAAACGAATGCATGCTTTATTGGAACAGTGAATCTAATAATAATTTTCAGGCATTTGCAGTTTTGTTCTTCCTTCCCCCCTTAACAATGTCACAAAATCCCATAACTCTTCATTTAGTTCTTATATTTAGTATCTCTAAAATTCAAAATATCTACAATAAAAACGTTGAATTATCTGCAATCTTCTAATTTCTCTGGTAACTATCTTTCACGACGAATGCATGCTTTATTGGAACAGGGAATCGAATAATAATTTTCAGGCATTTGCAGTTTCGTTCTTCCTTACCCCCTTAACAATGTTACCAAATTCCAGAACTCTTCATTTAGTTCTTATATTTAGTATCTCTAAAATTCAAAATATCTAGCAATAAAAACGTTGAATTATCTGTAATCTTTTCGTTCCTCGAACTTCACCTAAATTTTTAAAGACATTCTTCAGATATTTGGAGACTCTCCAAATTGGTAATTCTGAGCAATGTTGTGAATTCCCATGGGTTCACCAGCTCTTGTCCTTCCCATGGCCTAATCTGCTGAACTTTCGCAGACACAATTCCAGCAGAAACAAAAGGCGATCCGCCTCCATCGCTTCTTGTTTTTATGGGATTGTTCTGCAAATAAAGTTCCAAACGGGCGTGGTCAACCCCATCTGTAAAGCAGAAGCATAATTACTTCGGGTCACGCTACCAAACGATTGTCTTGTCTGACGGTTGCAGTTTTTTTCTCTGCGCGGCAAAGCAAGAATTCGTTTGTTGCCTTGTGTTGTTGCCACCACTTTATTTATAATACTGACTTCTGAGGAGACAGTGAAGAATTATTTTTGACTTTATAATGAAGAATAAGTTAAAAACAAATTATCTCTATAGCTAATTTCCTCTTATGATTTAACAAGACTGAAATAACAAATAAAGGCTGTTTAAAAAGCTTCATTTGGGTTGAAAACAAAAACATTTTAAACATTTAATTAATAGTTTTCATTAATCGTTTTCAACTTTGAAATAACTACTTGCTAAGATTTCATCTAAATCTTTTGGAGATTCTTGCCTAATTTGATTCGTTAGTATTCCTTTTGGACATATTGCCAATTATGATTTATGATTAGATTTCAGATATGAATATGTTTCTGAGAAAATTGAATGATGTTTACGAATTAAACATTTTATTATTTTTTGCGTTTTAATTAATTTCTCGATCATATAATAGGAGTTGCGCTCGATCATATAATACGAGTTAATAATGAAGTTAGCGCTGTCTTTATCTTTAATCTTTAATATTTATTGCATTCCAAATCAGGAAAATAAATATGCAACAAGAAAAGCATTTAAACTAAATGATAGCAAATTATTAATAAAGATTTTGTTGTTGTTGTTAGAGAGTATGACACTTGCTCTCTTCTCACTAGCATAGCTCTGATTAAATTGCCTATAGTTCACAACTCCTCGTTTGAGAGTGCGCTCTTTTAGTAAGACACGCATGCGCATTTGATACAGCCATTAAATTTTTAGACATATTCTTCATATAATCTTTCCTGTACAGCCTCTGGCTAGGTCGGAATATCGCTTGCATATTCAACACTAAATTTGTAATAATTAAATTTTAAAGATAATTAAATTTTAAAGAATCAAAATCTTAATATATTTTACTTTAAATGGTTTAACTGTTACTTTTCTGTAAAAATTGTTTTTCAGATACTTCTTACAACAAAGCCCCAGTAGTGGTCTTCCCAAGACTTTCTCGCACAATTCTGATAAAAGGTGTTATTTCCATTCTTCTCCTTCTCCATATAAAATTGTGAACCTTGAACAATGCCGTGAACGCAAAGAGGACTCTGAAGTTTATTTTCCAGCTCCGCACATGAGAGTTTTGTGCTTTGTAGCATTTAATAAACCACAGAACTGCAGTCTTAGTGGAAAGATCCCACACTAAATGTCATTTATTTAAGTGAATTTTGAGTTACTGCTTTAAATACATGTGAATATACAGGCTGACGGATGATTAATTTCTTAGCAGATATTCTTCATACTAATATAATATATATTTATGAATAAGGATGTCACTTATAGCCAGCCCATGACCAGAAGTAATGTCAAGATAATAAATAGCCAAATGAATTCTTCTAACATCAATAAAAAAATTTCAAATATGCAAAATGACCTATACGAATTCGTATTGGTATTACGAATAACGAATACGTATAACGAATTCGTATTGGTGTCTTGTTCATTTTGTAAGAATCTTACATATAGAATTCCTCTTCCGTATGAAATGTGAATTCCTCTAATAAATTACACTAATTTCAAATGAGTGGAAATGGTGTCCACAAAATTCTCTTGCATACTCTCTAATAAAATTGCCAGAGAACGCCTTGAATGCATTGGCGTAAAATAATTACGAAATATTAACTTTTGGCATACATTCTTACTGAATCAATCCGTTTATCCTTGACGATTAATCTCTAGCATGCCATGATAGCATCAAAAAATTGAATTTGAGTTTTAGACACGTTTTTTCTCAACCGATTAAAGCAAAAATTTGACACAACACTACACGTACAAAACCACATACCAAATTTGATAAATTTAACTTATTGCGTTTTTGATTTATCGCGGTTACATGTTTCTGAAAAAACAGACCAACAGATAGTCAACCCATAATTGAATTTGTCTCATAATATGACAGGTGTCTACACTATGGATGTTAAATCGGTGCACCAAATCTTATCTATCTAGTTCTTTCCGTTTTGTAAATATCGTATTAACTTCTATTCGAACAACCGGACAGACAGACTTCCACTGAACAGATTTTGCTCAAAATTTGTTATAAATTTGCAAATTTGGTGTAAAGATCGATACCAACTTTCAACCGTCTGGATCAAAGCGTTTTTGAATTGTCTTTGTGACAGATAAACAGACAGACGGATATTTTCCAAAAATGTGTTTTTCGAACTCAGAGAAGATTAAAAAGCGGAGATTCGTCAACATCTCGAGTTAGAATTTTTCGAAGATTACTATACTTTTTCTATACGACGTTTATAAAAGATTTAAAAAAATATGGTAGTAATTAGTAAATAATAGAGTTACATCTCCCTTTCTAAATATCAGGGTTTAACTGAATGATAGTGGTTGCGATGATAATATGACAACTGATGTTAAAATCCTAAACATTGTCACCTAACGTAAGAGATACTTCTTGACGTTAAAATGGAGGTAACTTTATCTCAAACTATTACTATACCCTGAGAAGAAAAGAGAATCTACTTCATCACACTCTGACTTTATATCCACATACTCGTGATCACCTTCCCGGAGGAAGGAAAAATATTTTGATATTAAAAGAAAAAAACTCAATTTTTGCAGTATAAATTCTTGAGATAACAACATGAAATTTTCGGATTAAAGAGATCTTCATACGCAATTGAACCCTCACGCAACTCAAAAACAAATATCTTCAAAAAAACATTTCGAAACAATGTTAGAAAAGCTCTTGGTAAATCCCTTTTTCACACGCCAAATCAATCTGTAAACCAGAAAGCGAAAGCTACACTTATCTATCGAAAATCCGCTTTTCACTCTATAAATCAGAAACAGTGAAGAAATAGAGACTTTGAAAGCGAAAGCTATACTTAAAAACTAAAGAGAGAATGTCTACAGAAGAGAGAGAGAAAAAAAAGAGAAAAGAGAATTTTCTTCCCTATCAGCTTTCATGCTTCATTACACACCGTTTTCTGCTTCACTGCTTCTTACAGATAACATGCAACTAACGTATTAGTAAAGTGCATTGGTAGTGGAAGCTTGTTTTTGAAATAATGTACTTTGTTTTTGTGATAGTTATCATCGAAAATATATGAACATTTTCATTCTGTCGTCTTTGGTATTATAGATATTTAAGGCATTTATATATTTATGAAAACATAACATTAGAGATATTATATCATTCTGTCTTGTAGTTTTATAGACTTTGAGTTTCTCTTTTAACTGGGAAGGATTTTTTTTTCATTATCCAATTGACTATTTATTCTCTCTTTAAATATTTTTCTCAGCTGATTTTTTTTTCTTTCCCGTATATGATATACAAATGAAAATTGGTTGTATCGCTATTCAAGACCGAAATTTTAAGGAATCAAACGTTTTTAGAACTCCCTGAAGTTTGGAAGTACGTGTTTTTAATCATATTTTTTGTTCTTTTTAAGAACACGATAATCCAAAAATGCATACAGTTGAATAAAGGAAATCCGAACATTATCTTCTTACCTAAATTCGATGCAAATATAGATTTGTATCGAAGTTCAGACCAAATTCATCGAAGGAAATATTATGAAGCTCTCTATATATGTTTGAACCCGATTAATCAAAAACAAAACAAAAAAAATTACATTTACAGCAGCAAAATTGTGGTAAATTATTAATCTAATTTTATGCATAGTTATTTAATCAGAGCAGTGAAAAGCTATGAATTTTATTCGAATGATATCTATATCACGAAAAACCAAATGTGACAAGAAAAATCTATTGAATCTAATAGTGCACTT
Source organism: Argiope aurantia (assembly GCA_026543865.1). Taxonomy (NCBI): domain Eukaryota; kingdom Metazoa; phylum Arthropoda; class Arachnida; order Araneae; family Araneidae; genus Argiope; species Argiope aurantia. Next base: position 134,993 of record JAPMOR010067822.1, on the reverse strand, counting down.
GCATTTAGCTTAGATATATTAACATCTCATTTGGAAGCATTGGACTATTTGGTGACGAACTTCAAAATTTTGAATCGTGTGCAGATGACGGGGACATATTTGAATTGGTAACCATCCTGTCCAAACTGCCGCATCATATCAATGGAAGGATGTTTAGTGCAATTCGTCTGATTTAACTGAACTTAACCAGCATATATCACCTATCTTTGGCGGAATCGGATTTCAAATTTGGAATCCTCAGCAACCCGTATTCGAATTCCCTTCATTAGGCCATCGCGGCCTAAAGGCATTTTTGAAGTAAAATACAATGCGAGATTCATCAATATTTGTTTCATTTCATTGCTTCTTTTTTATGAAACAGTATTTCTTTCTATTATGTATAAAGTTTTTCTTCGAAGTTTCTGTTCTATCTCTTTTAAGATTTTGTTCTAAGAAGTTACTCTTCTATTCTACATAAAGACCGTGATGGACCTGTGTTTTCGGGGCTTTAGAGTGTAGGCTTAAAACCAATCCCTCTGAAAAGCCATTGTATATACGTAAAATTCTGAAACTCGCCGAATTTGATGCCAATTGTCACCTTTCCGCTGCTGAGATACAGACGTTTGCAAAGGTGTGTGCCAGTTCAGGTGTCGATCTCTTCATCCAACCGTAGTTCAAAATTATGGATTCATTTAAAAATAACTCGCGTGTTGCTTCAAATTGGGCATAAATGTAATTAAATAAAACTATTTCATATAATTCCTAAGTGAGAGTTATATAAAAAATAAATAATTGAGGCCGGAATAGCCTGGCTGGTAGGGTGTTGGATTCGCATCCCTGGGGCTGTGAGTTCGAAACCCGCCAGCCGAAGTCCCTCCGTGTGTGCGGTGGCTGGAGCGCGCATGAATCTGTCGTGGTCATAAAGTCCTTCTTCTAAAGAGTAATACCAATTGGGGTTACTGCTTCAGAGGTGATCGTTCTCTGATTCAGATCTGAATTATGATGTGGATGCGTGAATGAAATGCATAAATGAATCCCGCAATGTAAAAAAGGTTGTGACTTGTGAGTAGGTAAGATGTACTCCAAGCCCTAGATAGCGCTGCTGGAAAACAAGAGACTCTCTCTCAGCGTAAAATCGCTGACTTCGTCAGCGGGCTTGTGTATGACATGTGCCCTTAGAAACAACAACACATACTTACTACATTTTTCGTAAATTTCAACTAAAAGTTTGTTTTATGCCATCATACAACAAAACATAGCACAAAATTCATTCAAAAACATAGCATGTTGAATGCCTTGCATTTTTTATACAATAGAATCATACTCGTTGTCATAAAATAAAAAAAATCATAAGTAGTACAATAATAAATTGAAGAAAAGTAATATTTATTTTTTTAATCGCAGCTATCAAACTATCCCTACTGATGATTCAAATTATTTTCTTGTATGTAACAGTATTATTTGCACGACTAAAAGAACAACAGATTAAAATTCATTTTGTAATAAAGATTTACAGAATACATCTTAATTTTTTTTTCTTTTTTTATAGATTATACTTGTAATATATTAATTCAATACGTGTAATTAATAATACATCTGTTTTAAAAATGCGTTTTAAGATTTCAAGTTAGTAAACTTTATAAAAACAAACAGATATGACGGCATTTGAGTTTTCGTGTCATAGTTCAAACTTAGCAAAATATTCAGTCAAGCATATATCAAAAATCGTTTCAGATTTTTTTTTTTTTTACATTAGTACGCATAAGATTATTTTGTCTCTTCATTATTTGTAGACAATAAATATTTAATAAGAGTTGAGAAATCTTATATCACTTATGATTCAAATTTACTTGAGTTCTCTTTCCAACATTAAGTTGACAGGAATCTAAATATGATATCTAAATTTGGTTTTCTTTTCACACTTTTCACTCGTTATTTGTTTCTGATTTTTCCCCCTTCCATTTTATGGTTTAATTCTGCGATCATTTTACTAAAAACCTGAAATTTTGTCTTTTGTCTTTAGTGAGCTAAAAGTTAGTTCTTCAATAGAATGAGTCTTGTTACCAGAAAATAAACTTAATTCCTAGAAATAGCGATTTATCTCCATATTCCATTGACTCACAGAAATTTTGAATAAAATAACTTCCTCTTCTTCTATTAAATGTGGCGATTTATGATTTTAGCGCAAGTTTTACTAAATTCAGTTATTTTCATTTCTTAAAGATGGAATTTTGGTAATCGATTTTTCAATCATTTTCTGATCGGCTAGAAATCTGAAGCTCTGAACAGTAGTGTGTTCTGAATGAAAATTCAAAATTTCGATCCTTAAGAACATTGAAATTAATTATATTTTTAAATTGTAAGTAAGATCAATGAAATGTTTAAACTTTGTTCTACAATCTTTAAAAAAAACATTTGTTGAAAAATAAAAACATTACTTCTTATTAAGCAAATAATATTTTTTCAGTTAAAAATTAAAAACTTTACAATACGTTATAAAATTCAAAAGAAAGAATAAGCATTAAAAAAAAACATATAGAAAAGTTTGCTACAAAATTATTTATATGAACCTAAGGTACCTGTAATATTAAATTATGGAATAGATTAAACGATGAAAACTAGAAAATGATCATTGTTTAAAACATTTAAAGTTCAATTTTATCTTAGAATCTTGATATTTTAATAGAAAATAATTTTTATACAAAAATCTCGAGGAAGAAAAAGGTAAAAAGTGTCATAAACAATGAGTGAATAAAAGAAAAACCACCATATATATCATAAGAATGATAATCCGAAACATTCATTGCTGAAAAATTATAAATATTATAAATGAAACATTTATAATATAAATATTACATTTATGCTAAATATATTTTATGTAATATTGTAATGAAAACATTTGTATATGAGCTGCTTTTTTTGACAGTTTGTGAGTTCATGTTTATATTAAAGCGTGATTAATTTTTTTTAATTCTTCGCTTATAAGAGATATATAACGATGACGCATTGTAATCGAAGAAAAAAAGAACTCAAGATTTTCATAAATTTCCAAGTTTCAGCAGAAAATTTGTCTGCCTGTCCGAGAGCAATCGGTCATAATATAAAATACATCTATACTTATATAAAGCTCTCTCTCTGTGTGTGTGTGTGTGTGTGTGTGTGTGTGTGTGTGTGTGTGTTGGCGCTCTACAGGTCAGACTGTTCGACCAACAGCTACCAAATTTGGCACATCCATAACTTGGAGGTCAGGAATGTGCACCTGGAGTCCCTTTTTTAGAATTTTTAATTAGAATTTTAATTATTAATTAAAAACTAACTTTCCCGCCCCAAAAAATCTTTTCATTTCCCCACCGCCAAATGAGTAAGACTTCAGGTTTTTTTTTTTTTTTTTTTTTTTTTTTTGCACGCTAAAAAGGATAGGCTTAAGAAATTTTCGGCAGATTATTTCAAAGGATTCTGTTAATTTTCTTAATGTTTGATGCATTTAAAACTAAACATTGTTAATTAATCGATCTTTCAGATTCATTCTGAAGTACTTTTGAATAAAAATAAAACAGAATAAAGGAAATTAAGAATTTCTAATCTGCATAGCGTTACCCCAACTTGAGTAGAAAATTCACGCATTTGCGTTACCATAATTGGCATTGAAAATTCACGCATGCGCATTGTGTTCATATTGTTGACAGCTATTTCAACGGAGACTTGGTTTTAAAGGCTTAATATGTTTTCTACAGATTATTTCAAACGATCATGTTCATTTTTTTAGTGTTTGATGCATTTAAAACTAAACATTGTTAATTAATCGATCTGTTCATGATGAATCCGAGAAAATTTTGTTGAAAACGTCTTGAGATACTATAAAAATTAAGAAAAATATTCTTTAGTGTCCATAAGGTTTAAATACTCAGCGGCTCTGTTTTCAGTACTCATATTAAAAAAAAAAATGCTTCGTTTCAGTAAAAAAAATAAAAATATTATTATATTTAATTCAGTTTAATTATTTCCACTTAAATTTAAAGCATAAATTCTACAGGAGCTAACAGAAAATTAGAGAGATACATATTACGTTATGGCTGAAGGCTTTTATAATATTATGAGTGAATTATATGACTTAAAATTTGAAGTTTTAAAACATTTTAATGAAGAAGCAATTAAAATGGGAGTTCCATAAAATATTTAATTATTAAAATTTTAATGTGCATTAAGATTGGCGAACCGGCTGGTCGCCAAAGGCGACTAATACATAATAATTGCAAAATTTTAAGAATTAGATGGATAAAACAACATGCACAGCTTTAGTTTTCGACGCATGGGTTCGTATCAAATTAATAAATAAATTTCGCAGATCAATTGATTGTCTGTCTGACCTTTACTTAGGTTGCATGCATGTGAAAGGGGTAATTAAAAATCGGTTTGGTTTAGATAAATGAAATTTAGCATATGATCTTGCTACTAAAATTGCCATTATGCATCTAATTTCAGCTTGTCGGTGGAGAAAAAAAAATATTCAAAATGCAAATTCAATTTTTCTCACTATTATATGCAGAAAACATCATGTGCGGGACTCTGAAAATAAAAATCTGAGCACTGGTGGCTTTTAATGCTTTGTCTAATGTCTATATTTTTTTAATGTGTGTGGGGGGAGGGGGAGGAATAACATTTTTACTAGTCAGTATGCGAGAAAGTGTTAGGAGGGTCATTCCCGCTGATTTCAAAACTGATAACTTCATTCCATATATATAAAGAGCAAATAAATGCATATCTCGCCTTTCTAAACGAGAAAAATTATATAATTTTTTTGTACAATTTAATTTGAATTTAGTATAATCAATATCAAGTCACCTATATGAAGTAAAAGAGAGCATTGATATTTTCTTGTAAAGAGAAAATACAGTAGGTAACCGTCAGAAAATTCGAACTCGAGATTTTGACGAATCTCCGTGTTTTAAATCTCCCCAAAGTTTTAAAAAAATGAAAAATGACCGCCTGCCTGCTTTTCTATTTGTGACAAAAATAAATCAAAAGCACTTTGCATTAGATGAATGAAATTTGGTATACATTCTTTATACCAAATTTGTAGAATGCAATCAATTTTTGAGCAATATCCGCTCAGAGGAAGTCTGTCTAGCTGCTTGAATATAATTTAACATTATAACAATAAAACGAAGATATCTAGATAGATGAAATTCTACATACAGAATTAACATCTATAGTCAAGGCATCTTTCAAATGTTCAGCTAAATTCGATAAGGATTGTCTCTTCGACTGTCTGTCTCTTCTTTCAGAAACATGTAAACACGATAGCTCAAAGGCACAATGACTTAAATATATCAAATTTGGTACGGGATTTTTTGACATTATTTGTAACTCTGTGTCTAATTTGGTTTCAGTTAGATCTGATCTGCTTCTAAAACATAAATTCGATTTTTGATACTTTTAACCGTATGTCAAAATTTCATCGCCAAGAATTATGCAATAGATTTATTAAAAATGCTATATTCTGGCCAAAGGTTAATATTTCGTAACTATTGTTCGCCAATGCCATGGAAGGCGTTCTTCGGGATAACACCTTTATTAGAGAATATACGATAAGCTTTGGGGAGACCACTTTCGCAGGTATTTTTTAAATTTTACATAAATGTATAATTTTATAAATCAGTACATTTTTTTTTCACTTTTAGTATATTTATTTAATGTAGTTTCCAATCTTAGTATGTGCATTTGTTTCCTCAGTTTATATACTTAAATTGGAACGTTGCAGAATACAAAAGTTTATCTCTTGCGCATGGATGATATGCAAAATCGTGATGCATTTCGCTTTTTTTTGAGGGGGGATTCCTATCTGCTTGACACACTTTGAATTAGCAGGGTCGACGTGAGAAATAAAAATAAAGAGAATTTGTATGGCAAGGATAACTATTTAACAATTCCTTCTCTCTCCCTTTTTTTTGTGCGCATGTCTGAGCTTAGTGGAGAGGACAATATTGATTTAATGCAAAACCCTTTTGCCATCACAGTTTTTTTTTTTTTTTTTTTTTTCCTTTCTATTCATCTCACGACAGTCTTCTACATAAGACTTCAACCACAATCTCCTTGGGTCTCAGATTTGATTTTGATTCCATTCATATGTCGTCACAGACCTCGGCTACTCAAAAGAAATATCGATTTAAAATTCACCCCCATCCATTTTCACTGACCACTGGCGGAAGTAGAGTGGAAGAGACCTTGGTATTTTGCATGAGATCGAAATTCGCGATAACTCCGATTCCGCCATCTGCTGCTGCACGGGTGGTATGGGCGCGGGTGTTTTTAATGGCCCGTGCACGATTTTATTAATGCCCGTCTACACAATGTAATACATTCGGTATGCAGGAATGTCGGCTTGTCCTCTTCCGTGTATGCAGATGCGAATCAATTACTGCGTTTTGGTTTGTTTGCTCTGCTGCTGCGCCAAAGTCGTGACACTTCGTTTTCTCGTGAGCCGGTGGGCGCTTGCGTACGAATTAACAGAGTGGTCACAGTTAATAACTCGGCGTGGAAAGGTTAGGTCAAGCCACTGTTGCTTTGGGCTGACCTGCTAAGCGCATGCGCATGAGAAAAAAATTAAAGAAAGGGTGATTAATAAAGGTGATGGGACATAATGGTATATAAAGCGGAAAACGGTAATGAATATAATGATGTTGTCTTTTCCTCATTCATCATGTTAACACTTCATTAACCTACAATGTGGATAGTTAAATCGACTTTGTTCCGGTATTTGAGCTTTTTGATGGAATGTAAAAACGCTGCTTGGCGGAATAATTAAATTCGATATTCAATAATTGGGAGTCATAGAAGATCTGAAGGCTGCATACTGTGTTTTATATTTGGAATCGCCTAAGGCTCTTCCTCTTTCTCTCTCTCTCTCTCCTTTTTAACAAAGAACGTATTCTTGATGAGAACATATCACTGATATACTTTAACAATCTGCTATAGCAAATCATACGCTCAGTTAATAAGAAGAGCTATGCTTATATATAAATTCTTCGCTATTGGTAAGAATTCTTAATCACGTCATTACTCGAGAATTACGAAAATGCATAGAAAATTTTTCAAAAGGTTGTGACTTCCTAGCTTAGCATGAATCAGTGGGAGTGGTCACTCCGAAACTTTCTCGTATACTATCAAATAATCGTATCATACCAAAGAACGCCTTGACACTGGGGTACAATAATTACGATTGGTGTGAATTGATTTTTACTGAATCTACTTTATTTATTTATCTTTCATTTTCATGTTCTTCATATTATTTATTCGCCAAATAACTTACGACTCACCAACATGCAATATCAGTTCCTTGAACAACAAGTTAGAATTTTCATCTTCACGAACTCTGCTAATGAATAAATAACTAATAAACCTCGCCCGGCATGTCCCGGGGCCCATTTTGCGTGTCACCAAATCATCGCCGACACCAAAATGCGGACGGACGCTAATCTCCTATATTATAATTAAGGTGCAACTCCGCGCAATCATGCCGGCGTCCGATCAAATTGTCGTTTTCATGCTCGGCGGAGCGGGACGAGAGATGGAGACCTGCGATAGTCCAGTTAACTGGGATCGGGACTCTTTTTTTTTTAATGAGTGCCCATTATCGGAATGGACATAACTTTTACACGTGTGAAAGAATGGGTCGGCACTGGAATTCCAGGGATAATGATGAGTAGACTGATGCGAGTAGAGATACTGGGTTTGAAAACGGGTTTGTTGTGGTGACAGGTGGGTAGGGGGGGGGTATTGGGATGATATTCAGGGGCTTTTCGGTGTGGATGAGGCTGTCATGAAATATGGGACTGCTCAGGTATTCTTTGCCAGGGCTATTTCTCCGTCTGATAATTGTAGATTGAATGGTCTTTCTCTATTTTTCTCTTCATATTTCTTTGAGATACTATTTTTGAAGTTAGATCTTTCGTATTTGGGACGAAAGCGTGATTTGATAATGGACTGAATCTATTTGTTTAATTTAAAGCTGAAAGAACCACGCATCGTTCAAAATTTTGAGATTGAATTGTGATATTTGTAGATTGAATTATGCAGTAGAATCTCTGTCTTTGAATTGTGTATTGAATTATATAGTAGAATCTAATCATGTAGTAGAATCTCCATCTTTCTCTTCATATTTCTTTAAGAAACTCTTTTTGAAATTAGACTTTCATATTCGGAACAAAAGCTTGATTTGATAATGGACCGAATCTATTTTTTAATTTGAAGCTGAAAAATTTAGATATCGTTAAAAAAATTGATAAATGCTACACCCTGGAAAAAAAAAAAGAAGATTAATTTTCGATTAGATTTCTAGTTTTAATTTACAAAAAATATTCATAATTCAAACGAAACATAATAGATCATGTTTTTGAAATCTATAATAACAATCTTCAGTCCTTCATTATACTAGCTATTTTGTGTTCAAGGTCTCCCAGGTGGAATTGAATCTAGTAATGTAGCGCAGATGTTTTTTTCACCAGAAGTGATTGAAAATGAGCAATTTTTAACGAAATTAATCTGAAACATCCTAATATAATTTAAATTAGTTTTATTTTATCAGTTGGTAGAGGTATTCGTGAATTGTTCTTCTTTGAACAGTTTTATCTTATTGCGTGAATTCTTGTTCTGGAAATCGATAGATCGTATCGGTATAATCGTCTCAAATTTTGGGGAGAAGTTTCCTGTTTCGCTAATTTTTTGCTTTTATTTATCTAATTAATTACCTATAGCAGCAAACATAACTACAATTGGAAATAAAAATAATTCAATAATCAATGGTAATTCTCTTTCAAACTAATTTTGATTTCTTAAATAGTAGATAGTGACAAATTTGGATACCAAAAAGTCGGATGGATAAGTGGATGTTTGAAAATAGAATTTCAAAGCATTCTATTATGGCATTCATTCAGATACTACAATTCTAGCAAATAAAATTATATAGCCTTGGAATACTTAATTGAAATTTTCAAAATAAATATTATCTGTTTTATTTCACTTTATATATAATTAATTATTCCTTTATTTATTTATTTACAAGTTTCGTTCTAAAGATAAGATTTTTCCTGGCAAAAAAAGAAAAAGAATCACATTCCCTGCCCTCCCACTGTAAAAGTAGATATCTAGTGATGGAAATATTAGTCTAATAAAGACGATTCTCATCTTAGAACACATACTAGTCAGATCTTCATAGGAAGTTACCAAATCAAAAGAAAAAATTGTAAGGATTTAAGTGAAAAAATGAATTAGCTGTTCTTTCTTATTAGTTGAGTTATTCACAGTTCTACGTTGTCTTACATGAATATTCAACAATTAGTTGATTTAACAGATTAACATAATATTAATCTAATAATAATGTAATATCTATCGATTGATTGATGTCACATGCAAAATGCAAAAATTGTTCAAAACTTTCGTTCAATTTAAAAGAAAAATTGATCTGGTGTTAACTAAGTTGGTATGTAGTTAAGTCTTAATGGATGCTCAATATGAAAAAGTTTTTCAAAAATTTAATTCAGTTTTCAGTTAATTAATTTATTAATCGCCTGATTAATTAATCGGTTAATTAATTCATCGATTAATCAGTAAATTAATCGAAATTTTAACATTTTTTCCTTAAAAACTTAAGAGCAAAAATTATTTTACGAAAACCTTTTTTTTTTTATATAATTTTAAAATAAAAAAAGGTTTTTAGTAGATATTAGCTTTATTTCGGCACAATTCACTGTTTAAATTGTAAATTTATAAGCATATTTTATAAAAATAATTTGCTTTACTTTACTTTATCGATTTAGACTCACGGACATTTCTTTGGCAATAAGATTTTGCACTCCAAAAAATAATGAGATGTATTAACAAATATAATATGCGAGTAAAAAGATTACTTTTAGAGCTCAGAAATCTCATCAATAGTGGTAGGCGTGCTATAATTCCTAAAAATTAATTTGGAAGTTTTGCTATTATACTACTTTTATAATAATCATTAACCAATAAGAATGTGAAAACAGTGCATTTTGCACAATGGCAGTCAGAACTTGGCATAGGTATGCGAAAGGTTACATTATTATTATTATATTATTTTGCGATGCGCTATTCGGCGATATCAAATAATCTTTTTTCATTCGTGTTTCGAAGATATTAAATAATTTGTGTGTGAATGAACAAGTTATTACCTATATACAAATAAGAGCACCTTTTAAAAAAATAGTATAAAAATTGACGAAACAAACTTAAAGCATAATCATGCTATACTATTTCTGATTTCAGGTTCGAATCTTCTTTTTTTCTAAAAAGGAAAAAAAAATATTATTTTCAAAATAAAAAAAAAGTTTTAAAAATCTAAAGTTCTTAATATTCTTCAAAACTAAAGCTTTTTTTAAACCCTATAGTGCATCGTGTAGCTATTTGTTTATGTTTTTTTTTAATTTCCATTTGTAAGCTTCACGTGGCTGTTCCAAAGGGCAACAACGAGTGTTTGGAAATCTCTTTTTAAAGACATTTTGCTAAATATTTGTAGAAAAGGCCGATGTATGGCAATAACGGTGCTTGAATAAGATTTAAACTGGAAACTTGGAAAAACGTCAAAATGTCTTTGTATAAATAGTTCTGCCGTTAAAAATGCTATCAAAATATTTTTCTTTTCGCATTGTAAAAAATATATTGGTAAAAATGAACTTTTATTTTTATTGCAGATTTGTTATAATGTGATTTGGGATATCGTTTCATTGATAATGCTGGGATATTGTTCCATTCATAATGTAAGTATTTGGCACATTTTAATGTTCTTTTCATTTCAAGAAAAAATAATTCAAAAACTTTTTTTAAGAATTTTCTAAATTATTTAAAACTATTCAAAACGTATATGTTTTTTTTGTTTATTTTGGAGGGGGAATAAAAAGTCATGGGCTCTAGGGTTAATTTTGAGCAAACAAATTGCCAATTCGTTGATTTAATTTTTCAAAAAATTCAAATAAGCCATCCTCTAGGTATTTATCTCCTGTTTTACAGCCGCATTAAGTGCAGACTTCGACTATGCTGCCAGATATCTCCCGATTCTCCCGATTTCACCCCCACAAAGGCTTTCTCTTGCGTGTCATTGTGCAATGTAATCGGATTTTCACTTTTCACGCTTCGCGGACATCTTTCAAAACAGCGAAGTGGAAGAGAATCTTGAAATGCTCTACTGAAGGAAAAAAAAAAAATTAGAAATAGGGGGGAAAGATAGGATAAACCAGGTAATATCCTCCATGGGAGGGATTTTTGGGAGCAGGTGCTTTAGTGGAAATTTCTGTACAGTGCAGATGGTGTTTATATCGTCTGCTCTTGATGACTTTGTTTAAAACATCAATATTCCGTTCCGCTCAAGATGTAATTAACAATTCTCATACAATGCAATAAAGCATTATGAATTGAGAAACAGTAATAAAGACGGTCGGAAATATAGATTACTGTAAATATGCGAAACATTAAAAATTACGAACATTAAAAATTACGAAGCAATTCTGGAAAAAAGTTGTAACAATAATTAATTTCAAAATATATATTCCCAGTAGGACCAGTTTTAATTCTTAAATGAATTTTTTTTAAGATTGTATTTTTTCTCTAGTTTAGTTTAGATAGCTGAACTTCCCGAAGTCTTTTATTAAACAGACCTCATCATTCTGAGACATTTGAGGATGATGAGGATAATACCTAAATTGACACTCCGCTTTCCAAAATTATTTGCCACCCACCCATCCACACATGCATATATATTATATATTAATTTCAGTGCATATAAACATTTTTGTGTTCATGACTTTTTCTCCAAAAGAATGATTGACATGGAACGATTAGTGAACTCATTGATAATTTTGCAATCAACGTATATAACTTATTAAAATAATAACACAATAATGCTTGAGACTTGACGAATTGAATGGTGCTTGAAATAGCAAATTTTGTGCACGATAATTTCGAAACTTTGGATATCATTCGCTTTAGTGATAAAAACATGGTTCCATCTGTTTTAGGGGCTATTTTCTTCGGCGAGAGTTATTCTTCCACCCATTAATAGCATTAATCTAGTCATGTCGTCCAGCTTTGAGAAACTACATTTAATCATACCAAATGAAAATAATGCTTTGGATTAAACTTGATCTGTGAACATAAAGCATTCCAATTGTTTAGGTATTCATACAATGTGCTGAAAGTAATAAGCGAATAAAATTGGAGAAATTGATCCAATTGTTGAGGTTGATGGCTGTCGATGTTTTATTTTGTGATTTCTCTTGAAAAGTAAATTTCTCTCGAAAAGAGAACAGGCGACCATTGATGATATATCTAAATATTATGAACTTTCATGTCTTATAAAAATTATCGAATTCAGTCCAATGGTTTTGGCAAAGCAACCAAAGGCCAAGTTATATTTTACAAGGCCAAGTTATGTTAAAGGCCAAGTTTCCAAGGCCATAGTTATGTACAATTAAGTAGAGTTTCTGAGATTTCTGTCGAAAATGGGGGTTATTGGGGACAGATGATTTTGATGATGAATCTGACGAACCTTCATATGAAACAAAAATTAGTAAACTTATTCTTTGATTTTCCTAATTAATTTAAATATATAAATGAATCCTCCAGGAGGGAATCAGTCTGATAGGGTTTGAAACCTAAACAACATCCTCTCGCTGAAAAAAAAATGTCTCAGATAATAATAAAAAAAAATTAAACACAAATATTAGCATGCAATGTACACTAGAAAAGATCGCAATGAATGTCTTAATGGCTAATGGAGAATATAAAAGTCATCCTTAATCAATGATAACATACATTTATTCATAATGAATCTTCACAATGTATCTAGTGGTCTTTTGTTTTGAACAATGTTTTGTCATCAGCCATACATTACCGACACTGGGCTTGGTGGAATGAAATTATTACACATAACAGCAGAACTATCTGTTACATTACATTACACCTTAGTCTCTATAAATGCAACGAACATAAACTGAACCTGTAGAGATAGATTATAAATAGCCCATGTGCTGTGCTGACTTATTTGATGATCCTGTGATCTTTGAATTGAATGAAGCTAAATTAAAATACAAATAACACCGCTGATTTAATATTCTTACGGGATATTTCATTGTTTGATTCTCTAACAGTCCGAACCAGATTAAGCTTACAAAAAGCAATGGACCCTATTAATTTTACAAATTATTTAGCCGGGCTTCCTCGCTATATCACTGGATCTCGATATCTTTTGGCGTGTTGCGGAAGATTCAGAGATCAGCCCGCGCTATTTCTACCACAATCGGATCTTGCACACATCATTTGATTTAGAAATTTCCATAGATTAATTTGTCACAATTTGACCTGTCTAATGCATCGAATGAAGAACTGTTAAAAAGAGCAGTGGACCAAATCTTTACAAATAAAATGTAGAAGATTTATGATGCTGCAATTTTTATTATAAAAATGACCAGACACACTGGATTAGCTCGATTATATAATAAATTATAAATTTAAATTAATTTAAAAAGCATTGCCCAAAACATAATTTTTTTAATACAATTAAATCATTCTTGTTAAAAATTATTAATGAAAGAAAGCTGAATATTTAAAAATTGGCTTTTGTAAAAATTTTCTTTCCAATTTCACCATACAAAAATTATCTTATGACATTATCATATCGGTTTTGATATTATTAGTAGTGATAACAGCATTTTGAATCTATATGTCAGAATGGCTACCTGTCTGTTACTAATTAAAGAGAATTCCTAAGTAAGAAAACTGTTGCGTTATAGAAACTAAGAAACAACATCCATTTCGAAGCAGAGCTTTTAATTAGTAATCAGATGTTCTAGATTTGCTGGGACAATTTTGCTTTTTTAACTTTTTGTATCAATTTAGGAAATTAGCCTATTCTTACCTAATATTTACAGTGTTCAGCCTAAAATTGAAAAAATAATAATAATAATCTCAAGTTTTTTCCAGTGAGATTTAAAAAAATTTTAAAAGGTAATCCTTTTTTAAACAATGAATATTTTAAATTCTTTAATCTCCTTCTATTGTCTAAACCTTCTAATCTACTTACACATATTTCAACGAATACTAAAATACTATAAACTAGCTATTGCAAGTTCGCCTTAAATATTGGTTGTGTTTCATTTCAGTGAAGTCTCTTTATCATAACTTGGTATTCCTGATTCCTCTGATAAAACCATTTTTAAGCGTCAGATTTTAATGGACATTATACTTAAGTTTATGTTAAGTTAAGTTAAGTATTACTTAATAAGCTTTTCATCTAACTGTATAAATATATAATTCTTCTAATTGCAAGTTGTCTTTCGCGTTGATGGAACTTTTCATTTTTATTCTGCATGTGAGTTGCGCAGGTAATAAACATGGTCATTCTTCATTATATTTGAGAAATAAAAACAGAAATACAGGATTAAATATTTAAAAAGCAAATTAAAAAGAGTTTGAATTCAATTGTAACAAAGGAAGTATGTTGAAAAATGTGTGTGTTTTTTTTTAATGTTGACATTCAGGGAAGCATTGCATAATTTCTAAATCGGTACCATTAAGAAGATGATTTTTTTTTAAATTTTAAAACTGAGCAATAGTTATTTTTCTGTAAAATATTTTCATAAGTTGTCGCATTAACCCCCACAATTTCGTTTAGTTTTTAATTAATTAAAATTGTGCTTCGAGATGAACAATCCCACTCTCCACATTTAGTAATTTTAAATCATATAATCCGGCCTTTAAAGTGTCAACAGATAAAACGAGTCATATTTTCATTTATGATTAGTAGAGATTTAATTCATATATTCTTATATGAATGAAATATATTATAGAATAGGACTTATATATGTCATATATATTATAGACTATGACTAATATTTGGTAACACATATTATGAGCAGAAAGAGTGAATACAACGCTATTGATAGTTCGACGGAATTCAGTTTTAGTTTAGTTTAGTTATATTAACGTCCCGTTGTAAAGCAACACTAGGGCTATTTTGGGACGGACCTCGTAATTTTGAACCACGGTTAGATGACGAGGACGACACCTGAGCTGGCACCCCCTCTCCACGCCAACCACACCAGCGGGAGGACGTTTGGTATGACGGGTTTAACGTGCAACAGACCCCCTTACACGACGGTTCTTTGGTGGAATCGGGTCTCGAACCTGAATACCTACGGTTCACAAGCCGGGACCTTACCACCAGGCCACCGCAGCCCTCTCGACAGAATTCAGACAGTAACAAAATTGCACATTGCTAATTGTGGGAGTTAAATATTCAGCAGGGATTCAAAACAGTGTTTTGCAAACAGTTTGTGGAAATGCAATACCTTTTATTCAGAAATCTATCTTTCTTTGCTGAATTTTATATTTAGTGTTATTTTGTTATGTTTAACATTCTTATTTTTGATATTTTTGAAATACTTCAATCATCGTTTGAATGCTTGGCAGTAATATTGCATTATTTCCTATTCTTAAACCTTATTATTTCGAATTCCACTAATCTTTGCTAATTGAGAAGTTCATGTTTAATTTCACACTCTTACAAATTGTAGGTCATTTCCACAAAACGTAAAACGTATTTTACTTATAAGATGTATGTATCATATGCAAGATGTTTGCACATATGGCATTGCGCAATAATTAATTTCTAAACTGTTAGAAACTAAATATGACCAACTTATAATGCTTTGAATTCCATTATTTCAAATCAATCAATGGTTAAGCATCAGTGGATCTCCCTCTAGGCGGAAATTGGAATTGATCTAAAATTCTATAAAATAAAGATATTCAGAATTTCTTTCTTAATTGGATCAGTTTTAATCTCAGATTGGAACATTTTATTCATAAAGCTTGTACATCAAAAGTATTTTCCTAAACGTGATTAACACAACCATTAGATTGCTTAAAAATTTAGATTTTAAATTTTTTTTTCTGCAGTCCAATTATTGATACAAACTACACAATTTCTTTTAGAGTATTTTTGCGATAGTGAGTATATATCTTTCTCAAATGGTTTAGAAATTAGGTACTAGACAACGATGTCATTTAATATAAGCATGGTTCCTTCCTCGTGTATTTTACACACAAATTCAGAGGTTTATAGAAATATCTAGTTAATAAATTTATCACATATTTTAACTGCAAGTTTATCAGCAGAGTAAAATATACCTTCTTTCACAAATTTTGGATTAAAAAAAGCTAGAAAACAACTGAAAAATAAATAGTTTTGTATAACGACAAACAAAATCCCTAAAAATAAGGGAAAAAACAGCGAGAGCGCTTTATCCGACCAGGTGTCCAGTATACCCTATTCAATCAGACGACAGTGTGCGGTGCAACATAACGCTATTTGAGTGGGTGTTCTAAATTTCGAACGAGGGAGGGGAGCACCTTTTCAAGCACCCATGTATAAAATAGAAGCAAAAAATTTTCTCTGAGTGATAGGGCTTATACAAGAGAATGTTAGCAGGTGTTCCTCTGTATTTTTTTCACCACAACGAGACTTTTCCCTGCTTCCCCCCCCCCTCCCTCTCCTGTCCTTTTCACTTTTTTCCTTCATACGAAAGTAAAATAGGTCTCAGGTTTCCATTGAAGTCCCCGGGTCTTCCGAAGCAGGTGTAGGCGAATAAAAATCTAAACAAATCTATAAATGTTAGCAGACGTCCGGCACTTGCGTGCCAATGACACTGCACCAGAAATCAATGAAGATAATGTTGCCAATGTAAAAATGCCTGATTGATGAATCCGATGTACTGGACGTGAATATGAGCCTAAAGCAGTCAAAATGGCAACTTTTTTTTTTTTGTTGTTGTTGTATGAAGGTACAAGTACGTCGTCTTAGTATCTTTATCGAATAATATACTGCATGAATTACATTAGAATGTTTTATAAATAAATACACTCAATAAACGCATGAAAACCTTGATAACTTCAACCCCACTCCACACTAAATGATTTTGTTGAGTTTTTGAATTTAATTATTTAGATAAATGTATTCAGGCAAGGAGAGACAGTTTACTGATGTAAACATATTTACACCGCACCGTTGTATTCAATATTTGATGTCAGAATAGGTTTTGCATGTGATGTGGAAAGTCATATCACTGACTCTCCGCCCCGCCTTGAAGGAACACATAAAAAAACTGAATGACCGGACCGCCGCTACAGCAGCACTGGCGGGAACTGTGATTGAATCCTAAGGACCATTATTATTAAGGACCGGCCACGGTATAACCCTTCCCTAAGGAAGTACGTCCCGTCATCGATGGGAGAAGGCAGACCCCCACCTTCCCGTGTACCCTCCAGGGTGGCGAGAACCAACTACCATGTTGGAAGCTTCTCATCCTCATTTCGAGATGCTCTCCTGGGGGATATGTGATGAGGAAAAAGTACAAATTCACAACCGAAATTAAATATAGAAAATATGTATTTGTTATTGCGAAATTTCAGACAGTTGTTTTGCACCAGTACTATGAACTTGCAAAAATCTTCTTTTAAAAATTTCGCTCAATCACAATGATACTGTGATTTTTTTAAAAGTTAGATTTTAAATGAATAATATGGTTTAACATACGCTGAATATGGTAAGCCAGAAGTCGAGGATAATTTCTGTCTATTAATTCATAACGATAAGTTTGTCTTAGTTGGTAATTTAACGATAACATAAAAAAAAATCCAGCAGGATTGGTCTTCCCAAAACATTCTCGCATACTCTGTAATAAACGCGTCATGACAGAAAACATCTTATATTGCATTAACGTACATTAGTTACGAAATATTAACTTTTGGCATAACTTCAGCATTTTTAATGAATCTATCGTGTCATCTTTGACGAGTTATTTGGCAATTAATTCTCGACATGTTTTAATAGTGTCCAAAAATCGAATTTGCGTTTTAGACACGTTTTCTTCAACTGATTAAAATGAAAATCTGACACGAAACTGCAATTATAGACACAAATTCCCATGCCAAATTTCCCAAAATTAAGTCAATGCGTTTTTGAATTGTTGCATTTAAAGTACAAACTGGCAAACAGTCAAACCGTAATTGGGTTTGGCTCAAAATGTGACGGGTATCTACACTACACTATCTACACTATAGATCTTAAATATCTGCACGGAATTTTATCTCTCTTCTTCTCCTCATTTTGTAGTTATCGTGTAAATTTATATTCGAACAGCCGGACAAACAGACTTCCTCTGAACCAATTTAGCTGAAAATTTCACAGAAATAAAAAAAAAAAAATTTTAATGAAGATCGCATAACAAATTTTATTCGTCTAGCTCAAATTGTTCTTTGTTATTATCTTTGTTACAAACAGATGGACATTTTCCAAAAATATCGAACTATCCATATTCGAATTCAAGAAGGTCTAAAACGCGGAGTTACGTCAAAATCTCGAGTTCGAATTTTTAAGATTACTATATTTTCCCTATACTACGTATATGAGAAAGCAAAAATGCATCAACAATGATATCAGAAACGAAGACAGCATGACCAGAAACGTTAAATATAAATAAATTCGTCAAAAATAATAACTGTAATCAGTATGCTATCAAAATTAAAGGTTTAATTTTTTTAATATTTATATTTAATTTGTATTTATGTACATGGGTTTTTCATAGAAATGTTAGACTTGTCATGCCATTTAACATGGAATGATGGGTCCTCATCGAATTATTTGGTCATAAAGTTTCAAATGAATTAGAATTAGATCATACTTAACAAATATTTTCAAGCATTTGACATCGTTATTAAAATTCTATTGTTTATCGTTGTAGAAATTTCAGAGACCAAATGCATTTTTTGCCATCCATAATCTTAAAATTCTGAGATATTTCCATGGACTCACGCACATCAAGCATAGGCACTCAGACATTGATTTACTTGGTGTTTATACAAAGAAAATAATTGAGGCCAACATAGAATAAAAATGAAATACAAGAGGTTCAAAAAGAATCCTTCGAGAGGAAAAATTATTAATTATTTTAGATAATTTACTTGTAATCATGTAAAAGTTTTCCAGAGAACCATTGTCTTTAGTATTGCTATTTTATTACACATCCTGCTGAATGTATTCATGACGGTCATCGCTAAATTTGTCACATTCCAGCATAGAATGAATGTGGCAAAAATTAAAGCTAAAAGTTAAAAAATTTTCATGACGTATTAAAGCCGAATTGCCGATACATAACTACCATTTTCAGCAAAAAATATTATTTAATTTCTGATATTGACGTGTGATCTCTATAATGTGCAATTTTAGAATTCCCAGAGAAATTTACTGATCCTAGATAAAGGGCCTTCCGCTTTTCTTTCTCGTCACACAAAAGTAAATCTTCAATCCAGGAAAAGCTGTCTGATACAAGTGCTTGAATGCTGGTTTTGTTTTCATCCATGTCTTTAATCATTTGTTTAATAAGGCCAAGTTCTACATAGAAGGGACATTACTCCTATATACGGTTCAGTCAGAAATGGGTTCTCAGTAGTTGTTCAGATTCAAAATCATACAAAGTCCCATTGATATAATATATATATTTAGAATATTATATCAAATATATTACTAAAATTTCAAATATTACCAAAAAAAAGTAGATATTGTTAAAACTCTGCGGATGATCCATCAGCATAATAACAACTGTTAAGTCAATGCACATGAGATAACAAAACGTCTTATGAGCGTATCATTTCCAACATCCGATTCAAAACTTCCCGGTTTGATCTAAAGCAAAAATAAAAGCATTGAACAAAGTGTTTGTTATTGTTTTATTCAGTATCACTATATACAAATTTATCAGTGTTTATTACATTTATCATTTTATTTCCAGATTGTAAGTACTCATTATAAACACTGAAACAGTAAAGGGAAGAAAAATTAAGAAATTTCCTAAAGAAGAGCCAATGAATGTTTTTCACGATGACATTCTTGTTTAGTAAGTTAATTGTTTCGAAAACAATACGAAACATTCATATTATTCAGTCCAGTAATAATTTGTTTGTTTAGCAGTATTATTATTTTCACATTTTTTTTTTCTTTTTTGTGTGTATATATTTTGAGAAAGATTGTTGTATGTCAAATACATGAACTTTATCTGACATATATATGGCAAATAAGGAATATCGGAATGTTTTTATCATGAAATGTTTATCTGAATTGACGATTTTTCATCGGGAAAAAAAATTCATTAAAAAAATTGCTTGTGTTTGTGGACGTTAATCGTCTGTGGGCGCTCTAGCTCTCCGTTAGCTCTTTAACAGAAAGCTATCAAATTTGGCTCAGTATTAATACTTAGCTGGCAGATTTATTTTTTGCATAAAAATTTTGATTTTTCCATGCTGCACCAATCGAATCATAGTATATACCATGAATATAATATATCTATAAATAAATTAAATTACATAAATTGAAGATTAAAATGAAATAATATTTCTTAAGTGTGAGACAACAGATATTCTTTTCCTAACTAAAGATGTTTTCATCACTTTTATTTAATTATTTAGTCATTATTTTCTCATTTATGAAGTATAGAAAATAAAGTATTGTAATATTCTAAAAAATCTGCACTTCTTTTTATACGAAAACGAAAAAAAAAATGTGAAATTATGCCTGTCTACTCATCTCATTATAAGTATGATAACCAATCATAACTCAAAATTGCAGTTAGAACGAAAATTGTAAATTTCAACCAAATTTTGGATAAAATTTGTCTATCTATCTGCCTGTTTGAGCATCCAAGTGGAAGTAAACACATTTTCTCGAAATTGTTCTAGTCGAAGGGATGACAATTGATGTGCGTTTTTATCATTGAAATTGCACATCTAAATCGAATTTTGAGAAAAAGTAGTCGACTGATTGACCGTTTGTCGTTCTGCTGATTCGTGTGATTAACAATTAACATTGATATCAAAATATTATTATTTGATCTTGATCTAAAAATTATAGCTGCTTCCGAAATTTTAGATAAAATAGATTCGCTAGAGAGATTGAAAATGAATATTCTAATCTCTTCACTAGGCGACGAAGCTAAACATAAAATGAGCCATATTGGGGAATTATACAAATGCAGTAAATAATTTTCTCAATCTCATTTTTTTCGATTGAAATTATTTTTTATTAACAACATAAACGGAATCCTTTATTTAGACGACAAGAGAAAAAAACAACAACCTCCCCATTTGTTCGTTTATTATTATTAATGTAATTCTATCTGTATTTTAAAGTCAAAAATAAAACAAAAGAAAAACAGGGACTGCCTGAACATTTGAATGATTTGTTGATGCCTCTCGCCGCCAAGGGCTTGGCCATTCTTGCTTACGTGATTTCTGTAGTTATAGCAACCATGTTCAGTAGCCGGCATGTACCCGTCAACTTTTCTTTCACAGCGATAATAACCATCAAATGGGGGAGGGAGTATGCAGTTCATACCCCCTGGTCTTCCCCTCCCACAACGAGCTTTAAAGAAGCGGGTGGTAAACACTGTCCTCCCTATCTTGACCCTCCAACTCACCTGAATAGGGTTGCTTGGCTAATCTTTTCTTTTTTTATAAAGCTAGGCCGCCAAATATTTAGGGCCAAGACGGAAACAACAGGTAATGATGAATGAAAGTGCTCTAGTTTAAACGCCAAAGGGAACTAACTTTCTAGGTAGAAGTTGTTCTGTTTTTTTTTTTCTTTTCTTTTCTTTTTTTTTTTTTTTCATTATAGTTTTTCATTATAGTTAGTCAAAAAGTTTAACCAAAATTTTTTTGAATTAATTCTTATTATCCACCAAAAATATTAGAATAAAAAAATTAAGATGGCATTGATTTTTTTAAAATTTCTCTTTAGGATTTATATTCAAATATGTAAGCAAAAATTCTAGCACTATTATAAACAGAGAAGAAAAAAAAACAATTGCTAAATCAGATAGTGAAAAGTAAGATATTAATTACAAAAATTCTTCTGTGATTCAATTTTTCATATCTAATTTGGATAACAAAAAAATCTTTTAATGCACTGATGCATGGGTGAACTAAATTTCCTAAATTTCTTTGCTTAGTATAATTTTTTTTTAGAAAAGAAAAGACATGCTCGAGTGATTTGAATGGTTAAGCGTATATGTTTAGATCAAGAAATGTTATTATTAAAAGATCAAATGAAATTGAAGGAAGAGATAGTTAATATTTGTTATAAGCAATGGAATCAAACTTATGGCGTACTGCTGATTCAGTGAAAACTTGGCACCATCATATTAGAAAAAAGAAGAATTAAAATATAATTTTTAGCTTTATTCAAGAAAAGAATGAAAGAAATTTAATTTTTATTTGCGTTTTTCATAAAAAGAGGTTTTGTCAAAAACAGAAAGTTTCTCCCTCATTATTTGGCGATGGGTTAATTTATTATTTATTGATTTAAACATTAACGTAAATTCTAGGAAAAAGGAAAAAGAATGGTTAGTTCTAATAAAAAGAAGGGAGGGAGATAAAAACAACTAAAAGCAGAATAAAATTTTAAAAATTTCCGTTTGAAAAAGTTTTTAAAATAAAATTCTCAATTTGCACTGTTATTTTTAAAGTAAAAAGTATCAGACCATGACATTACAATGATTGCATATACATATTTTCATTAGCATATTCTGTCATATTTACGTAGCCTGTGAAAATTAAGTAAACTATTCTTTAAAAAAAATGAGAATGTAACCATTGTGGAAAATTAGAATGTGAATGCTAAGTATTTAATTAAAAAATTAGAATTTAACTATAAATTTAGAAAATTCTACTTCAAAATTATCAACCATTTCCAGTTCAAAATGCTATCGTAACGGCAAATAATTTATATCTTCCAAATAACTTTTTTAAATTCTAAATTACAAGTAAACATCGATTTAAATAAATTTTTCAATAAAAATACAAAATATAAAAAGTATAGTTTTATACTCACTCGATAAACTGAAATTAATGTTTCAATTTTCAGCCACGTCTGAATTTTACAAATTCAAAATGGTTCGAAATTGTTTGGCGCTAAACAGCCAACTGCAGGCTCCATCCTATTTCTTTTGGCGGTCTAATTTTTACTCCCATCACTGGGAAGCTACGTTCAGTAGCGAAAAGAGAGTAAAGCGAAAATTGATCATTTTATTTTTATCTTCCTCTTGTACTTTTTCCCCCTCGTTTATTATGTTTTTAAATCTTTGGCGACCTATCGTCTGCAATCATTATTATTTTTGTTTCATTCACTAACTAATTCGCAAGATATTAATTATTCTTACTTTTTTTTAAATATTTTTTTCAGTCTTTTCAGAAGATCGTCCACATTGACTATTGAACAGTTACTTTTCAGACGATCTTTTACTCTCTACTATAAAAGGGTGTAACGCTATCATCAACATTTGACATTGTGGAAATGAAATGAAGTAAAGAAAATGTAAAAATATCGTTTGACGACAATTTATTGTGATGAATTTCGAATTCCATTTGATGTTCAATTTCAAAATGGGAAATGTCACACTGTGATATGTTATGTGGGAAGTGATATGAATGGAATTTTTTTCCTGTTACAAGTTGTTTTTCATTCAAATCTTACAAACTTTATTTTAAAAAAACATGCAAGGAAAAAAAAAAGAAAAAGGTGTTATTTTTGTTCGAGGGCGGATAAACTAGTTTTCGTAATTAGCACGCCCAGATATTTCCTCTTTCTATTCAGATAAATGCATTCAAATTTAGATGTTTTCCTGTAAACCTTTTTTTTCTCCACTGCTTTTTGGTATCAATTTGAAGGATTTTCGCTGTCTTGAAGATGGATTGGAAATGTGGCATAAAAATATGAGCCTAAAAAAAGTATGCTTGCATAGTTAAGTATTGAGAACCAATCCATTTTGAAAGTAGGTGTTAATGAATAATATTGCAAATGCTAGTCATTATAGGAATGCTTTTAAAGGATTATAAATCTCCATCTTTCTAACATAAAATATATAATATTATGATTAGTGTCAAATTAATTTTTTTATAATGACTACAGAAGTTTAGAAAAATGACCACAATGGAAATATTTCATAATTCTTTCGTGCGTATGTATTAGCAATTATTAATTATACTTGCAATTAATCAGTGATTTTTATCAGTGACATCTATTGGTAAACATGCGAGGTATTTATATAAACGACAATAGTTTTGGGTTTTACCAATTTACTATTACTTTATTATTATCATTTTGAACGTTTTCCATTCAGTATTATTAAGTTATTCAGCGTATAAAGATCCCAATCATGGAATGCTCCATATTGCATTTTCGACATTCATTGCTTTTTTTGTTTGTTTTGAAGAAATCTGCAGCCAAAACCCATCCGGTACTTTAAAAAACCTATGGTGATGCTGCTCCATGATATTCCAATTGTCGGTTCTGATTTCAACGATTTAAGAGTGATGATTTCGATGTCAGTGACAAAGAACGACCTGGAGGACCAAAAAAATTTCGAAGACAATCAATTGCAAGACTTATAGGATGAAAATGGGAAAAATGTGTAGAAAAGGATGGAAAATATTTTGGTTGGTTTACGTTGTGCCAATTTTTCTCAATAAATGCCTTTTTAAAGTGAAAAAATAATCAAAATATATGCAAGCATCTAATACAATATAGCACGTTTTGTATTAAATTCATCGAACAATGGAAAAAGATAGAAAATTCATCGATTAGATTCGAAATTTGATACTAATCCAGAGGCAGATTTTCATTTAGGCAGACAAGGAAATAGCATAGAACCACAAAGATGACTAGGACGCTAAGTCGCATAAACAAGTCGATTAAAAAACTTGGTTATCCCAATTTCCCAATAAATAAGTTTGTAAAATGTACAAATTCTATGAATGATAAAATATTAGCATTTGATCTTTCTAAGTTCATCATCTTATTATAAAAAAAAGGGCACCATAATCTACACTGCCCAGGGCCGCAAAACACTTAAATTCGGTATTGTATATATATAGATTTATAGATTTAACATCAAAATCATGTATGAATTTCTATTTTCACAGCTTCTTAGTCTTTCATTTATCGCATTTACATCAAGCAAGATGGAAAAACTACTCTTAAATTGGCAAAGAGTAGTTTGACAAATAGTAAATTGACAATGGTATTTAGTAAATCATCTACTAAATTCCATTTGCTTTATGCGTTGCTTTTTGATTTATCGAATTCATAGATTGATAAATAGACAAAATGCATTTCATATTCGGATTTCGTGTAAGCATGGCAGAGTAAATTTCCTCCGTTTTGTTTTTTCCGTATCTGAGTTATCGTATTCACATAATACAAAACATGATTTTTTATGAACTTGGAGGAATCTAAAACGTGGATAAAGGCAGCGAGTGTCATTGGAAACAAGATATAATTGGGAATAGTGACTACATTATACACTGTTGACGATTTAGGGAGTTAGGAAACATATGGTATTCATAAATAAATATTGAGAGAAAAAAATTATAGCTTCCTATCATTGCAAATAGATTCTCTTCAAATCAGATTTTACTGTCATTGGAAGTCAGAATCCAATAACACCATATTTTCCGGAATAATTGGGAATATATGATAGTACGTATGAATGTTGTTACAACTTATATTGATTAATTAAAAAAATAAATTGAAAAGAAGGCATTGTTTAAAGAAGGCAATCTTCCAAAAGATAACTTTGCAAACGCATAATTTTTTTTCTCATAATAATATTGTTACGAATCTGTAATGTTGCTTCCCAGCATGGTTAGTTCTATCTTCAGAAAGACCGTTTTACGATCAGCATTATTGGATGCTGGTCGGATCCCAAATCGGTGAACCTCGGGCTTGGCGACGAATTTGGCGATAAAATGGATGATACTAGAATCTTTATAAATTTAGGCGATAGGGCCAATAGGAGCTGGTGATTGTTCTTCTCTGCCGTGTATTGGAAGCTATAAAAGGCCGGCAGTCGTCTAGTGAAAGTCGTTGAGAATGTTAGAGTCGCATAGCGAATCGATGGCGAATTAATTGAATCAGCCCAGCGAAGCGCGAGTGGAGCTCAAGCGATTGGTGAATTGAGCTGTGTGCCGAATCCTGGAATTTATTATGGAAGCAGCATCGAGTCGTGTGTGGATTAGCCAGTCATATAGTATTGAGTCGGCAATTGTATACAGTTAAATGGAGGAGACAGTGGAAAATTGCAGTCATTTGGAGAGATCATAGTGGATATCTAAGTAGATTCCCTCCTCCTGCTTTCTGTCTGGTCATTTTATGGGCTGTGGTTGTTGTTAGCTACCGATTACTACTTGTGGGCTGCTGCATATTCTAAGTGTGCTGCTGTATATTGCTTGTGTGCGTCTCGGCTATGTATTTGTCATATGTGTATTCACATCTTCGTGTTAATAAAGTCGTCGTTTGTCACTGAGGCCTTTTGATTGAGTTACACCATACACCTACTACAAGCGAACCCGCTGACTTTATAGATTTAGAGGAAGAAGTTCCGTAACAATATTTTGCGTAGAAGAAAATTACTACTTCTGCAAACTGCATTCCTGCTTTCTCTAAATGAACCGAGGTTAGATCGTTTGTCAATTGAGATTTTTTTTCTCACTCTTTTTTTCCTTTGCAATTTAAAAAGAAAGCAATAAAAGTAATTAAAATCATTTCCAATAACATACTTTTGTTAATGTAGTAAAAAGTATTTATATTACAAGTATAATTTTTTTTATTTTAATTTTTATACTATTAATTTTTAATTCAATAATTCACAGTGGGATCTTGAAATGATTTTTTTCTTAGAAAAAATATCATTGGGTTATAGCTCAATTAATAATTCTATAAATATTGAAATAATGTAGTATCACCTCAAATATACAAATGTTTAAAATTTCGAAACTGTAGCTTACTAGGAAGTCAGTAAAAAATGTATTACCAAATTCTTTATATTTATGCAATAAATCAAATTAAATAAAAAGTCTATAAAAAACTGAAAATGTGTAAATATTTCCATCTAAAGTATAAGATTTGGAAATATATAATGTATTATTTAAAAGAATACATTTTACATACTTCTGTGCGATTATTTTAACAAACGTTTTCCGTTTTTAATTGAAACCATATGTACATTTTGTACATTTAAATCATTGCAATTTATATTTAATGATGTATATAAAAAATAAGTTTAATGTGTAGAGATAATAAAGCATGAGCAACTGAGACTTTGTAACGTAATGGAAATTTTAATGCAGTTGCTCTTTTATAGAGCATATTTCATTTTACTTCTTTTGCAGTTGTTTTGTAAATTATCTATATGCAAGCATTTTACATCACGTCAGTCAAACGACAGGTCGCTTTATATATTATTTGACATTTAACATCATGCGTCGTATGTTACGCTGTCTTATGTGGTGTTATGTTGTCGTACTTTTTTGAAACTGCAGATTAGATAATGAATTATTATATTGACATTAAATTTACCTTGAAATATCATGAATTGACTGTATCGAAAAGTTTCCTTTTTAACTTTTGTTTCTTTGTTTTAATGGACTTCTGTAGTTTAACAGGATTCTATTTTTTATTATTTATTCTCATTTCAGTTTTTTGCTATTCGACATTGTTTGAACTCAGTTTTTTGCTTGTATATATCCTATGAAATGGTGATTCTCTTAAGCGATAGGTAAGTATCTTCCCTTGTTTTTAAGTCATTAATAGTAAAGACCGGTTGATCATTTTTTACTGCTCCCCACCCCAAATAGCGGATTCTTGTGTTATCACTGAACCAAGGAATCCAATCTTTCCAAGAGGTAACACAATATGTAATTGACATGAAATCTGTCCTTATAAAATGAAGTATTTATGTGACAGAATAATAGATCTAAAGACACATAATTTGTCATAGATATACTTTTGAAAGTGCGAATGTGCACCTAGAAATTAATGTTTTAATTTTAATTTTGAAAAAATTAAGTGAAATGTTGTAGGTGTTTCACCATAATATCCAAATATACTACATCGTAAAAATAATTTTCATACTATCATAATATTAGAAGAAAAAAAATTTTTTTAATGATATTAGTTTAATTGTCGTGAAGTTTTTTTCTGGATTTTGATATTTTTTATTTTTTACTATTTGTATGTGTGTGTGTGTAAATATAGTTTAGCAAATGGGTGGCCAAATACTGTTTGTCTACCTCAAGAATAGCTCCCGCCAATATGTCTACGATAGTCTGTTGCTGTGGAAACAAGACCTGCTCTATTTTGAATAGGGGATTTAAAAAGAAAGGCATCCATGTTGGCTTACTGATCACCTTGATGACGTATTGGCGATTTTTTTAAATTGATTTATAAAGAGTGAAAAAGAATTGTTTAATATATTAATTATATAATAATATTTAAACTTTTAGACATAAAAATGAAATATTAATAAATATGCAATAAAGATAAAAATTATTACAATAAAAAAGAAATTATTTAACTTTTTAATAATTGTTTAATATTTTCATAACTATTAATAATTATCAAGGACTTTAGATTATTAATACAATGACAGAACTTCGTTGATTATTAAACTTTCAGCATGTATTTTCCAACAATTTCTAAGGCAAAACAGTTTTCAAAGTAAAATAAAATAAAATACCGTCTAAATTTCGAAAATAATGTTCATTCAAGCATTTCAAAATCCTCTAAGAAATCCCTAGAAATCCTCTAAGAAATCTACTAGTAAAACACCCGTAAGGAAACCCGTTGATGATCCAGCATGAACAACTATAAGTCTATTTTTCGAATTAACATTTGCTGTAGCTCCCAAAACTGTGTCATCTTGCCAACATTTCTTAAATGTCAAATTGCTGTCTACCTAAGTTTCATCAATATAGACAATCGGTCGTTCAGCTTTCCTGTGACATCTCATTTCTCTCAAATATCTGTGTCTCCAAAAAGCAATATCTGGTCTTTCCATGAGTACTTTTTTATTATTCACGCACTTCTTCCATCGGAAATTCATTGAATGTAAGACTTTGCACAATGTGTCTTTTTGCCACGAAAATCCAATTATTTCTTTCATCACGGGTAGTAATTTTCTGAGGGATGATACTTTCCTTTCTTTTATGTAAAAGTCTTGAATTGTTTGCCGTATAACACACTTATCAAAGTCGTCTATTTCACAGTTTCGCTCACTAGGTCTTTTACGGTGTTTACCGGGTGATTTTAAAACTGTCGATGAGCTCGATGATGAAACTTCCTTTCTTATTTTTTTTTATTGTAGCTTCAGAAATTCCAGTTGCTTGAGAAGCCCTTTTCAGAGCTTGTGGGAGTGGAATTAACGTAGATTTAGCTTCATTGGAACAAAATTCCGCAGCATTATATACAATTTTACGTGCCTGCGATTTCAAAATTTCACCCTTCCTTAACTTAAAGGCCATCTTGCAAGTTTAGCAAATTAGTAAAATCAATTAAACCAGTAAGGAACAAATAATTTTAAAAGCAAAATAAACACAAGGATAAGATAACGCGTGCAACTCTTTTAAATCCGAGAAGAAGAATGACGTGGTAACCTTTAATTCCGCCAATTCCCTACACGCTTAATCCCCATTAGAAATGAACTAGTCCTGTTACTACAGCGACCGCCACTAGATAGACTTCTTGGCGGGAGCTATTCTTGTGATCGACAGACAGTAGATGAAACTTTTGAAATTTTTAAAAACTTTAATTTATTCAATCCTGGGAGGCATAATTTGTACAGATAAAAAGCGATTAGCAATACGTCAGTCTACATCATGACACAAGAGAAGAAGATCAAAAAAGCGAAAGGAACAGAAATTTTTCCCTCAGTAGTTTTATAATGAGATTTTGATATTTGCAGTTTTAGGATAGGAAAACTTAAGTATCTTTAAAAGAATGTGGTCAACTTTAAGGATTCTTATCTCTTCATACGGAGCGTGAGGAAATGCATAAGTAAGAAGTTTTATAGACCGCATGTTGAATTAATTAAATAAAAAAGTGGGAATGGGATCAGGAAATAATAAAACATTTTAGAATGAAAATATAGGCTAAATTAAGATAAAATTTTGGAAATTAATTCAGATTTAAATTAAGAGATATCATTGCACCTATCTCTCAATTCTCCTCTCTCTCTCTCTCTCTCTCTCTCTATATATATATATATATATATATATATATATATATATATATATATATATATAGGTTAAGAGCAGCAACATTTATAAGTTAATTTGAAATACTCCATTTTTATTTCATTAAATAAATGAAATGTAAATCATTCATGTGATGTCATAATCTTATTTCATTGTATGTGCCCATGTTAACTGACATCTATTTACACAATGCTTTACGCTTTAGTGTGTAAGACCGAATGCTTTTTTAAAAAAAAAATTTCAATTTTAATTTGCAGTGGTTACATAACTCTACTCCTTCTCGTTTGATACAACAGATGGCGTTACCTTATTAGATAGATTTTCCATAATCCTTCTTGGGGACCATTATTAGATTGTATTCCAAGGGAGTGTTCAGTATTTTTGTGTTCGTGTTTGTTTTGTCTTGTAAAATGTGGAACCTAAAAAATGTTTAAATAAATATACTTGAAACTCATCTATCCTTTTCATCTACCTCATAATAAAGTTATAAAGAGTTTCATCCCACTACAGATTAATTTTTTTCCTCAAAAATTAACAAAATTAAATAGAATTAGCACATTTAAAGAGTACCACATGATCATGAATGCGTATTATATTATTTGCAAAATGCAAAATCTTTACAAATTTGCACTAGAAGGAATAAATTTAAAGAAGATTCGAATTTTTTGTTCGAAACATCATAGCATGATAATATTATATTTTAAATTTACTCTTTATTATATAGCACATATTTAAGAACTATAAATATGTATCTCTCTAATATTTAAATATATATCTTAACAGTATGATTTGTCTTCCATAATTTTCTTATATATTTGCATAATACGGTGGACAAATGTATTTAATATTGTCACAATTTCTATGAATATAAATGCAGTAACTAAAAGATAGTAAAAAAAACGTGATAGGAAGAAATTTTTAAAGAAAATTATTAAAATTACAGAAAAAAACTATGAACATATGAAAATAGTGTAACTGTAAAACTTATTATTATTATTATAAATGGTTTTAAAGTGTTGAGAAGGTGGATTTTATATAACACTAGCTCTAGCTTCAGAAACTGTAATTTGCAACGTTATATATATATATATAACCTCCTGTAGTTTTTTAATTTATTTTTAATTAAAAATGTAATAACAATTTTGCAAAACTCCTTCTTAGCTAATACCTACTACCTACGAAGAAATTAAGAGCTAAATAGGATAGCTCTAGGTCTTACGATCTAACTTTTGGGACATTTTGAACGAGTTTTTTTCATCAAGCTCATCACAATTTACAGGCAATATGACAGTTTATAATTATCATTACGTTAAACATTTTCCATGTACGCCCGATTCCATTATAAAAATAATCTATTACAACCATTAAAAATTTCTATGCTAAAAGAAAACATCAGTTTCATTCTTAAAAATAAAACTGAATAAAGTTTAAAATTCCATTTTCCTCATCACACGCCACAGCATTGAAAAACCTCATAAAATCAAAGTTAAGAAAGACGTTCAATTCCATATTAAGTCTTCAATCTTTCAGTCAAATTACGGAAATAGGTTTCTCTTTTACAATTTGTATGCCTATTAAACCAACAGATTCTGCTATAAAATCTACTAATAAATCAAGCATTTCCTAGATTGTTTGTCTATCCCATAGAAGCAGCTGCTTCTTTTTTAAAAAGAAGTCGTGAAAATAATACCATTTTCTCGCTTGTAAATCACGGCTTCATTAGAACCTAATTTCGCTTCGACCAGCTTCTCAAAATACTCCATCTCCACTAAATCCTACGCAATCCTCTACCTCCGCCATTATTAGCCGGGAAAGCCAATGACGGAAAAAATGATATTCCTGGGCTTGGCCCTAGCTCGCATTCAACAACCTTCAAAATACAATGTGGCATCGCCACTGAATTGCGCTCTAAACGGGGCGTTGCCACTTTGCAATGAGACAGTTTGCTGACAGGAACCGCCCTATTGCCACCGACGCATGGTTATATGAGTTAATAATGTAGAAAATAAAAAAAAGAGGTAGAAAATTATTAGGTCTGTGTGCTTTTTCAAAACTTCCCCAATTTAAGAATAAATACCTCGATAAAGAAAACAAAGTAGGTATTCAGAATTGGATTGTATGTTAATTTTTTTATACACATCGAATAGTCATTATCTACAAAATAGGTTAGAAGTGAAGGCTTATTAAAGAGATTTATTATTAATTCTTATTAAAAAGATTTGCGAACAAAAGAGGGATTTATTTGCTTTTTAAAAAATAAATTTTGCTTCTTAATATCTAAACAATATTAAACGCTTTGTTTGAAGTATATATTTGGTTTCGTTAAAATTGCCCTTTCAGAAAATATCTCGGTTTTTTTTAATGCCTTATTTAAAAACGTATTTTTTTTTTTCGGATAGCAAAACTGTTTATTTTTACAGGGTGTCCCACAAGGTATGTATGCAGTGTCTAATATTTATAGATTCCGATAGAACGCGTCAAGATGAATATTTTGCCGTATAACGTGTGGGTACCCGAATATAGCATCATAGTCTATTTAGACTGTTACAAATACACCAAAATACTCGTCTTGATAAGTTCTATCTGAATCTGTAAATATTAAACGCTGCATACCTTGTGGGACACCCTTTTTCTGCAGTTAGAAACAAAGTTAGGATTATTTAAATATGATTTTCTAATTATATAAAACTTATTAATTGATGCTGTTTATATGAATGAAATAATTCTTGCTAATTATTGAATTATTAATAATTTTCTATTAATTAAACTGATTGATTAGCTATTTTTTTAAGGGGACGGGGGATTCTATTAGGCATTTTTGTAAATTTTTCACTTAGAGTTATGAAACTTTTTAAACATATGTATTAGAATATAATTACGATAAATTTCTTTTAAAAACTTTTTGAAACAAAATTTTTTTTTATAAAACTAAACGATGCATATTTTTTTAAAATTTCAAAATATTTCAGACGAATTAGTTTTTTTTTCTATTATTTTTTACGTATTAACCGATACAAATTTATGTGGAATAAAATTGTGTATGATTTTGTAATTTTAATTTAATGCTAATTTTTTAGAAATATCTTTATGCACATTTATTGAATTTTCAAAAGAATTTTATACTTTTTGATACTAAAATTAACTTTTAACTTTCTAAAAAAACTTGAAATATAAAATGCATACCCTAATTTTTTTAATGTTTAATAGAAATCTTTATTGTCAATTCTATTTAATGTCTTCAAAAATTAAGACACCTAGAACATTTCAAAGATATTTAAATCTAATTATAATATCATTTTGAGGAAAGTAATTAAAATGTTCGTTTTTATTCTGGGGCCCTTTAAATATCAACATAACATTCATATATATAATATTAATAAACAATACATCTTATAACCTGATTTTAGTTGAATATAAACTATATTTTGATGAGGAAATGATAAAAATAAAATTTCACGTTCCTTCCCACTCTTTGCTTATTTCAAAGTCCCCTTAAGTACAGCAAAGCTATAAAAAAAGGGTACTTTGTGATTTTGGAAGAAAATCAGTTATCGAGAAGCATTCACTTTCCAAACTTCCACCACACAACAACGTGAGTAAATTAGATCTCAAAGGTCATATACAGCTTTCCCGTATCAGGTAGTCAAATATAATCAACCCATCCAAATGCATTTCACACTTAGTATTCATCAATGCCCAGATTGCCGAAACTAACGCCACATATTCTGAGAATCATATGAAATAAAACCCATTTCGAAGTCTTCACACATGTAATCTACAGAAGAAAATAAGTCTGTCATCAACGATGTGGTCCTTAACCAATCATTACCGCTGCTCATCCTCGTACTCGGGATAACCATCCCTTTATCTTTACTTTGAGAAACATAGAAATCGTGATTCAATTATTTCATACCATTACATATAAGTAGCAACCAAATGTGTTTCAAAAATATTTCGATCTAACAAGAAGGATTATATTTAAACAAAGACAAAAAATTCTGCTTTACAAGAAAAAAAAAGTTAACACATATTTAACAGAATTTAAATTAAGCTTCGGTCATCCTGACCTAATAGAAAAATCCACAGGAACCAGAAGGAGTAAGTTCGGAGAAACTCTTTTGTATACTCGCTAATAAAGACTTTAACTCTCCCTCCCTCTCAAGATTGACCTCTCAAGATTAAAATAACTTTTAATCTTGAACTTTTTTTACTTTCT
Organism: Argiope aurantia; assembly: GCA_026543865.1. Taxonomy (NCBI): domain Eukaryota; kingdom Metazoa; phylum Arthropoda; class Arachnida; order Araneae; family Araneidae; genus Argiope; species Argiope aurantia. The sequence goes on along the minus strand of JAPMOR010067822.1, from coordinate 100,645 downwards.
CGTATACATAGTATAGAAAAAGTATAATAATCGTCAAAAAACTCGAACTCGAGATTTTGATGGGATTGAATCTGCACAATTTAGACTTCCTTGAGTTCGAAAAACATATTTTTGGAAAATATTGCGTTTTAGACAGTTCTCAATTCAAAAACACATTTTTGGAAAATGCCCATCTGTCTGTCTGACTGTGATAAAGATAACTCAAAAACGGTTTGATTTAGACGGATGAGATTTGGCACACGGTTTTAGAGCCAAATTTGCAGATTTCTTTCAATTTTTGAGTACAATCTGTTCCGAGGAAATCCGTCCGTCCGGCTAACACAATACCTATAAAACGAACAGAGGTAGATAAAAAAAATTCTATACACTAAATTATCATCTATAGTCTAGATACCTTTCAAATTTTGAGCTAAATTCAACCAAGGATTGACTATCTATTCGATATTCAAAAACGCAATGATTTTCATATATTAAAATAGGTATATGATTTTATGACTAAAAGTGTAGTTTTGTGGCAAATGTTTGTTTCACTTGGTTGAGAAAAACACGCATAAAAAACAAATTTGATTTTCGAATACTATTAGTCGCATGTCAGTGATCAATCGCCAAGGCACTAGCCAATGATGACACGATAGATTCAATAAAAATGCTAAAAACACGTTCGTATTTCGTAACTACTGTATGCTAAAGCCATGTAAGAGGTTTCCTGGGATAGTACCTTTATTAGAGAGTATGCGAGAAAGCTCTAAAGTGACCCCTCCCGCTAGTTTTTAAATCTACTGAAACCCAAATTTGACACAGAACTACAATTTTAGTAATAAAAATCTCGTACCACATTTCCTTTATCTAGGGCTTTGAATTATCGAGCTTAATTCATGCGAATGCATAGACAAACAGACGATCAACCGGTTGACGGATTTAGTTCAAAGCTTGATATGAATCTGCCTTTTAGATGCTCAAACTTAGTATTACATTTAATCGATCTGACTTCTTGTATTTTATAACTGCAGATATAATACCGAAAATGGGTTTTTCGGACTCAGGGAGGTCTAAAATACGGATATTTGTCAAAATCTCGAGTTTGAGTTTTTTAACGATTATGATACTTTATATACTTCCTATATGAGAAAGTTAAAAGGAGATCAACTGCCCCTCCCACCTCCACAAGAAAAATCGCCAGAGAAATGAATTCCCCCCCCCCCATCCTCCATGCGAATGAGTTTCCATCATTCCGGAATGGGTTAGAAGGAGAAGAATTGCCGATTCCAACCGAATCATCGATCATTTGGCCATCGATAATTCATTCCCTCTTCGATCGCAATCGTTTCGGAAAGCAATTATTCCTTTCGTCCAAGAACGAAGGTAAATAACCCTGGCGATGAGAGTCCGGATAAGAAATGGGTTTTCGAAAATTGAAATCCGGATCGGGGATGGGAATCCAAGACTCATTGGCGCGTCACTCGCAATTAGACTTCGATGAATCGATCCACAGATCTTATCGATATGACAGAGGCCGCAATCGTTCCTCTCACTTTTTTTAAGTCAGCAAAACTCAGGCGTTGGCATTTTAAAGTAATAAAATTAAATGTCTTGCTTTAAAAAAATAGGGTGGTGGCTGACTTTTATAGTTGAAATGCCAGTTTAATATCACAGAAAATTAACAGAGATGAATAATTAATTCAAAAAATAAAACATTAAATCAATCTTTAGAATTTCTGTTTAACAATTTTCAACATTATTTCATTCCTCGCATACGAAGTATACAAAAAAAAATGTATTGTATTTGTTAAAAAAATTGAACCAAGAAATTTTGACGAATCTCACGTTCTAGACTTCTACAAGCCCCCCTCCCCAAAAGACATTTTTGTCTGTCTGTCTATTTGTTTTTCTGTCAATCTGTGAGCACGATAACCTTTTTAGACAGACGTAATTTGCCAGATGGTGTTAACACTAAAATTGAAATTTCTATTGAATTTTGACAAATCCATTTATAGGTTGTCTCTTTTCCCAAGAGCAAGTGAACATGATAACTACAAAACGCAAGAAAACTAGATGGATGAAAGGTATTACACAATTTTAGCATCTTAAGTGTAAATGCATATAAAATTTTGAATCAAATCTGCAAAGAGAGTGAGTGTAGTTTAATTATATTAACATTTCGTTTTAAAGCAATACTAGACGAACCTCATTAACGAAGACAATTGTGGTCAGATGACGAAGACAACATCTGAGCTGGCACCTCCTCTTCAAACTTCCATAACACAGCAGTGGGAGGACGTTTACCCTGATGGATTTAAAGAACACCAGACCCGCTTACACAGCAGTTCTTCGGTGGAATCGGGTCTCGAATTTGAAACCCTCCTTTCCAAAGCCGTCTTTTGGTCTGTGCTTTCACATTGCATGTAAATGCAATACGATAATTCTAAAACACAACGTCTTAAATAAATGAAATTTGATGTGAAATCTTATGGCTATAATTGTAGTTCTATGTCAGATTTTGGTATCAGTGGGTAAAAATAAATATTCTGTTTCCTTTTCCTGAGTACTCATGACATTCATAGCCTTGCCCAAGGTTTATAAATTTAGAAGAGGGGGGGGCGGGCAGAAAGATAGCATCTTCATTAAAGAGAAAAAAGTTTTTGAGAGACCAATGACACATGTTTCCATATATGCCTCCTCCCCTTCAATAATTTTTATTGAATCTTGAACTCTTCCAATGAATTATGAAATTTCGAATAATTATCCCTTAAAGCTTGGAAAAGTTATTAGATGAGTGATTACTCACTGAATACAGAGGTCATTTGATTGCTTTGAAAAGTGTATAAGCTGATTTTTTTTCCATAAGTAAATCTATTTCCTCCGGAAGCATCTCGTAATTAAGAATGAGAAGTTTCTGCCATGGTGCTTGCTTCTCGCCACCCTGGTGGGTACACAAAAAGGTGGGGGTGTGACTCCGCCCATCGATGATAGGACGTACTTCCCAACGGAAGGGTTGGGCAGTGGCCGGTTATAGTTCTTAGGACTCAAACACAATTATGGCCAATGTTGCTGTTGCGACTGTCCGGTCATTCAGATTTTTCCATGGGCCTTCGGGCGGGTCGGAGTAGCCAGCTTCAGGTTATGGTTTCCATAAATAAGTCTACGATTTCGTATAACTATGTTGATAACTGTGCATAATGCACTATCTAGGATAGTGCCTGAGGGAAGAAAACCGATTGTAAAATATTAAAATATCTTTCGTATTGTCACGTAGGTTCGTTAGTGTGGAACTCAATGACACACACAAGAGGTAGAGCTAAATCAATTTATTAACTCAACTCAGAACTCTGAAGACAGTGACTGACAGATCTTCTGCTTTTATACTAGCAAGGAAAGTTCCAGAATACTCTTCTGGAGACAGTAAGAAAAGTCCAGAACACTTGTCTGGTAAACAAAAGAAATGTCCAGTATCTTCTGAACATGAAATAAAGGAAAACATAAAATCAAGGAATTAAATATTTACATATACTATGAATCGCATTGTCTCCAGCGAGACACGAACCCACAATCTCTTGACCATGACATCAGTGCCCTGATCATTCGGCCATGGAAATCCGAGTGTCTTTCTTCAATGCGGCAGTATTATTTATCAATATTTGTCCTTTCTAAAAGATGACGGTTCACTTCTATATTGGGAAGGGATTTTATTCCTCATTTTGTTTACCGAACGCTTAACATTCTTTCGAATGTCTGACTTTCTCTCATTGTATCGATTTGTAGATCTCCAAATTGGTGTACTATCAGCCAGGAGTTTGGGCAAAATGTTATTCAGATAATTAAATATCTTAGTAAATAATACGCTAAAGTAGATAGCATAGATATCGGTCTTCTTACTTATCACTGAATAGCAACAGGCAATGTAAAAAAATCATCTTACGAACATCTTAGACAACATCATTGAGTACTTTTACAGTTGTGTTAAATTCAACACTTCACTTAGCTAATTAATGGAACAGTAAAATATTATTAGAAATGTTCGGGAAATTTTGCCGGGTCACCGAAACCTCCATAAAGGCAAAGGAAAGAAATATAAACAAAATCAAGATTCTGAAGTCAAATAATAATAATGATCCAACCTGAAATTAGATTTAACGTCACCAGACAAATAATCGCTATGACTAGTATCGTAAAACATGCACTACATTATTTAAAAAAACTATGATAAATTATTTCCTAGAATAATTGGTAATTCCAGATAAGTTATTTCATGAAATAACTAAGAATTGTCTCGAAGAATTGAAAGAAAAATCACTGTTCCTTTGTCCAATCAGAAATGCTACTATAATACTTAGTCTATTCAAGAACACGAAATTAAAAATCTATAATTCTGGTAAGAGGATTTAGGTCCAATTTCATGTATCTTGCTTGTTACGTTTCAAATTATCATGTTCATTTATACATTGATTTACTAATGATAGACAGAGAGATATATTTCCAGTTTCGCCAACTTTTGCTGGAAATCAGACTCTAGGAGTTTTAAAGATATTGGCATCTAATTTTTACATGATTACAATAACATTCCCTTTATATTAAAAAATTAAAGTAGAAAATATTTAAAAAAAACAGCGAGATTTATCTTCCAAAAACTTTCTCACATATTCTGTAATAAAGGTTTTATCCCAGAGAACACTTTGCGCGGCATTGGCGAACAATAATTATGAAATACTAACTTTTGGCATGGATTTAGCATTTTTACTGAATCTATCGTGTTATCTCTGGCGAGGCGAGTTTTTTTTTTTTTTTTTTTTTTTTGGCGATTACTTCTGGAAGGCCATAAATAAGTATCCAAAAATCGAATTTGTGTTTTAGACGTGTTTTTACCGCCAACTGAAACAAACATTTGACACAAAACTATACACTTGTAATCACAAAATTCCAAATCAAATTTGATATATCTAAGTCAGTGAATGTTTGAATTATCACGTTTATATGTTTCTGAAACTCTAGACGACACATGGTCAAACCCTTCTTGGATTTGGCTCAGAATTTGAAAGGTACCTACACTATAGATGTTAAGCCTGCGCACCAAATTTTATTCATCTTGATCTCTTTGTTTTGTTGTTATTGAGTTAATTTTTATTCGAACAACCGGGCGGACAGACTTTCTCTGAATGGAGTTTGCTCAAAATTTGAAAGAATTCTATAATTTTTTTTTATTAAAATCGTATACCAAATTTCATCCCTTCTAGCTCAAAGTGTTTTTGAATTATCTTTGTTACAGACAGACAGACGGTCATTTTTCAAAAATGTGTGTTTTGAACTCAGAGTTTTTTTAAACGTAGAGATTCACCAAAATCTCAAAGTTCGATTTTTTAGTCAATTACGATATTTCCTCTGAATTTCGTACACTGAAAAGTAAAAAAAGAAATGAATGGCATTTTCTTTATTTTAGAAAATGTCAATGTAATTATAAAAGAAAAGACATTTTCATTATTTTTTTTATTTCTGTTGTGAAATGCAATGAAAACAAATAATTTCCTTATTCTCGTAACTGGGAAAATTATCTACATTTTTTTACTCCATTTAAAATTTACTCCATGTATCTAAATAATTTTATATAATAATACTCCTACAATAGAATAAACCGGTGCTTGTCGGTTTTAATGGCAGTCAAAAAGCGCCAAGAAAAATTTTTGCCAATTTAGCCGTTTCAATCGCCAAACCATATAGCATATGATTTGCATGTTAGAAATTTTTCATAATAAATAATAACGCACGAGTATGAATTTATACTCAAGTTTATGGCGAAATTTGTTTTTGGCGTTTCTTGGTCGTGTTTAAAACTCTTCGTGTCGACTCTTTTATTCAAACTAATATTTTATTTAAAAAAAATCAAGTATTTTAATTCAAAATTAAAAATTTCACTAATCACAGATATTAGCAAAATTTTATAATTAAAATACAAGCACCAAAAAGATTTTTCAATTACAAAACTTTAAAGAATTACTTCTGAATAAATGCTATTCATCTGTGCAATCTTTCATGCAACTTAACTCGTGCTGTAAAAAAGATATCAAAGATGGTGATTCTTCATCTTGCTCAATAGAATTTTTAGAAACCTTCGATAATGAATCCAAATTTGTCGATATTAAAGTCAGATCAGATTCTTCTAATATCCCAGGTTCTTGCAGAAGTCGTTCAATATGTTTATTTTGGATAACTTGCATTACATTTACTGGAAAATTCGACGAACTTTTTTGCTTAATAAAAATATCGAAAGAATCATTTAATTTTAAGAATTTCGTAATTTTTGATTCGTTATTAAATAAACCGGTGGGTTTATTCGAATTCATCAGAGACTCATCAGATTCATCCATAAATACTGAATCTACTTCCGGTATTGTGCTGAGCTCGTGATACTCATACTCAGATCGCTGAACTGGAACCCTGATTTTAGGCTCCAGATTTTTCGATTCATCGTCCATTTCTAAAAAAGAACCTTTTTCGAATTTACTCCAGTCGAATTCATTTGACGTTTTTTCAATTTCTGGGATGCAAGTAGATGTAAAAACACATTCGGGTTTTCCTTCATTCCTTTTTGATAAATCTGTTTTTTCGGAACATTCTGAAAATGTCATGCTATTAATTTCTGAATCAAGATCACCAAACTTTGGTTTCGAATTTTTTTTAGCACAGGACACCCAATTTTTTTCGTCCATATCCATATATTCAGAATTAATTATTGAATATAATTTTATATCTTTTTCCGATGAAGATTTTTTTGCAAGAAACCCGTTTGTAGCTTTCAAATGATTTCCTTGACAGGATAATTCAACTGATTCTTTATACCCCGGAAATTTATTTTTCTTTCGATCTATAATTTTTTTCTGTTGTACTTTCTCATCGTTGTAGTCAAGCATCCCATGCAAGTCACTCAAAGATGAATCATCAAGTAAACATGAAATCGATTTACCGGGTGATGCTATAAAAGCTTTGTTCAGTAAATCATCAGTATCATCCAGTATTTTCGACTCATTTCGACTATCAAAGTCAGAGTCATAAAAATTCCTGAAAGGGTTTTGCAGGCTCATTGGAAAGGATTTAATTCCCTAAATTCAAGACATTTATAATAAAATCGACATGGAGAAATTTGACGCAATGAAAACAAATTCAAAATATCAAATTTCTTGCTAAATACTTAATAAACAATAACATTTTGCAAGAGTTGAGTAAAATTGTTGCTTCTTGAGGGAGGTTTCTTTAATGCTTACGTTATTATTTGTACTTCACAACTTATTTTAAATTTTATAATTATTAAAATAAGAATCAAAAGCGTAAGTAAAATTTGAATATTTGACTACATTATTTTATAAAAAAGAATCACATACATGTATCAGGATGGAATCGTAGATCCAAATTAAGAAATGAAATTTTAATTCGATTTATTTTAATCATTACAAAAATATTTCTTAAGTATAATTTATAATTTTTTAAATTGTTTGTTTGGTTAAAATTTTCATAAGCGCTATCTGCAATTTTTTCTTTGTTCACTGAAGTTTTTTGATATCTAATAACCATGACTCTTTGGCATTAGGTCACGGTTATTAGATGTCAGCCTTTGCTATTAAAAATCCTTTCTTGACAGCTTTTGCTGTTAAAAATACTACTTTATTCATTTTAATAATAATAATGGTTGAAATCTGCTTTAGTATACTTCTTGATATGGCAATGATACCAAATCATTGCCATATCAAGCTATTGCCATTTCTAGCAATCCATGATCTTGGATTGCTAGAAAACGATTCCCACTTAATTGTTTCGGTTGACATATTGGCAATATGATCAAGATTCAAATTACAATCCAAGCCGTGGTGGCCTGGTGGTAAGGTCTTGGCTTCGGAACCGGAGGATTTCAGGTTTGAGACTCCATTCCACCACAGAACAGTAGACTAAACATCTTCCCGATGATGTGGTGTAGAAGTCTTGGAGAAGCCAGCTCAGGTGTCGTCCTCGTCACCTGATCGCGGTTCAAAATTACGAGGTACTCTCAAAATAGCCCTAGTTTTGCTTTAAAAAGGGACGTTAATATAACTAAAACTAAACTAAATTTGAATTACAATCCATACACTCAGACTTCAACTCTTCGTTATATTTAGCAAATTATATTATATCAAAAAAAAGCATTATTGCTTTCTCAAAAATGCAATAAAGGCTGTTAATGCTATCTGTTAATTAAGAAATATCGTTTCTCGTCATTGATTGGAAAAATAAAATAACATAACGTTTATTTTAGAACTAGGCGCATATTCAAAATTAAGTCAAACGGATCAATCAAATTAAAGAACATGGCATCGCGACGTCACCACATTTTTTTCACCCTTTATGATAAAAAAAAAATGAACATTTCGAAACAGTATTGCGTTTCCAATTCTTACCCAAACTGAAGACTCAAGGACTCATTGAAAGATTGTGCATGAGATGAATGGAATGGACTCAAGTGAACTAAAATAGGACTAAATTAAAACTTACGGTTCAAATTTCCTCTTAAATTAATTTCTTGTTGTTCATCTGTTTATAACTTTGCATATTTAGTTCTAAAATTTTCTCCAATTATCAAAGCATAAATATGTTTTCTTTAATATAAGATTCAAAAAGATGTATGATAAAATTTTCCCTCTCATCATCATTGCTACGGTCTATTTCAGTTATTTCTATTTATATTTACACATCGTATAACATACATATAATTCCATTTTTTCTCCGCATTCGTGAATAGAATCTTCTAACTCAAAAAGTTAAGATGCGAATAAAACCTGGTAAATAAAAACCAACGATTAAGTCAGATTTATTAAGGTAAATTATTAAATTATTGTTGAACCAATGATTGCTGTGTACTTCGTGTAACATTTTGTAAATTAGGGAAGTATTTTCTGATACTTCCTGATATATGAATATGTATAAAGTTCAGCATAAAAATTATATATAGTCCGTTGATAATTAGAGAATTTTTAACATTTAAAGAGAATGGATGAGTGTTAATAATTAAAAGTGTATAAAATCAGACTATGGTCATAAAACAGATTATTGTTTAAATACTATAGTTTATTCATCGAAACTAATCCCATTTAGTTTAATTACATACAATTTTAAAGCAACACTAGGAATAATTTGGAACAGACTTCGTAATTTTGAGCCTCGATCAGATGAAGAGGACAGCACCTGGACTGGTGTCCCCTCTCGCAGCTGCCACATCACACCAACGGGAGGGCGTTTGGCCCCGACTAATTTGATATGTACCAGACCTGCTTACATGACCGTTCTTCTGTGGGATCGGGTCCGGTTCCGAAGCCAAGATCTTACCATCACGTCCCCTTGGCATTAATGAATCATAGAATGAAACGTTTTAATGTTCCAGGGGGCCGCGGTAGCCTGGTGGTAAGGTCTCGACTTCGGAACCGGAGGGCTTCAGGTCCAAGATCTGATCCACAGAAGAACCATCGTGTAAGTGGGTCTGGTACATATCAAATCAGTCAGGGACAAACGCCCTCTCGTTGGTGTGGTGTGGAAATTCGGAGAGGTGAGTTCCAGCTCAAGTATCGCCCTCGTCATTTGACAGCGGTTCAAAATTACGAGGTAGCCCTCGGGTATTACGAGGTTCCCGAGATAGCGCTAGTATTGTTTTAAAACAGAACGTTACTATAGCTAAACTAAACTATGATTCGTTAACGTTGATATTGAAAAGTATTCTCATGACATGAACTTATAGGCTCAGGAGAATTAGGATTACGACACTTAATCTGTATATCCAGGCAACCGAATTCATTTCTTAATCCATATCGCAATGTTTTAACCTTTTTTTCTCCCGAATTATTTTATCATCAATTTTATTTTTGCATTAGTTAAGTTTTGGTGCAGAATAAGCTTAGGAAAGAGAAAAAAATAATTATAATATTTAATTTTTAATTAATTATAATAATTGAATTAATAAATAAAGATTCTTAGTTTCTGTGTTTAGCTAGTATCAATTGCTTGCTAACGGAGCTACATTCCTTTAGAAAGAATATTCATTTATGAAGATAATCATATTATGAATAGTCATATTATGCTTGCTTTAAACTGCATTTTTAAACTGTACCGTCAGTAAATAAAGAGTTAAATTAACAAGAAACGTCAGCAACAATGTACAATCCAACGTTTTTGAGTTATCTTTATCACAGGCAGTACACCATCTTCTAATAATGTATTTTTTGTTCTCGGGGAGATTTAAAATGTTGAAATTCGTCCAAATTTCGAGTTCGAATACTTTACAGTACTTTATTTCCACTACACTTCGCATACGAGAACGTTGAAATATTTACTTTTTATTTATTACGCATAAAGTATATTGTTTAACACAATTTCATGAATCAGTGTTTAACTTTCTACCTTTTGTGAAATGTGATAAACAGACGTGTATTTTATAAAAGTTCTGTTTGCGGAAAAAGTTCTACGATTATGATCTTCATTTTATTCATTTCATGCAGCCATAATGCATCGTGTAAAACAATTTAGATTTTTTTTCAAATAAAATTAGTCCCACATCTTCAAGAGGGAGGGGAAAAAAAAGGCTGACAGCTTAGAAACAAGCAAAAATTTTAAAAAATTAAAGTAACTATTTGAAATGATAAAGTTAAACGTGAATTCGTTTGTAAAGGTTTTAAAAAAATACTTTTGCATCTTTAAAATAAATTCTTAAAAATAGATGTATGTGCAAATTTATATGATCCATATTAATAGTTTGGGTTGATTAAAATAATGACAGACTTTTAATCTACAATACTTTTTTCAAATTTTGTAAATCAGATCACAAGTACCTAACCTGAAGCTAGTAAGAATCGGATAAACCCCAAAGAGCATAATAAAGAAGAGTATTGAAAATAAAGTCATAAATTAAACTAAAATTCTAGGCTAATTTCATCTTTAGAAGATACATCAGCTATTGTTGTCTTTAGTCTTTATTAGCCTTTTGTTTATCTGGGAAAAAAATCGGAACATGCTGCATTGGAGTATAAAAACAGTATGAAATATCCAAAATAATTTCTTTCAATATTTCTCTCTACTTTTCTATTCTAAAAGAAAGAATCTATCTTTTTCAATTTTTTCAAATAAACGGCAGCAAAAAGGCATTGCGATAGAAAGAAAAAAAAAGAATAATTTTATCATAAATCTTTTTTTTTTCTTATCATCAGATTTTGACGTTATATATGGTATACAAACAGAAGCTTCAACAGAGCAAACAAAAATACACACATATGCTGACAAAAGCATCGCTGCACAATCTCAAACTCCTCAACAGGAGCTGACGATTCATTAAACACAAGGATCGAGATCATATTTTGTTAATAAGCTTAATATTCCAAATGAGATATGAATGTTATCTCATTTGGAATATTAAGCAGTGTTATATGAATGTTATGAGTCATGTTTTGAAAGACAGAAATCATTGATTCGAAAAGAAAAAAAATTGATACATAAAAAAAATGTCAATACATCAACTGTCAAGGAAATAAAAAAATAACTTTATGTATAATCATAGACTTCTAGTTTGAGTAACCATAAATGCAATTATACATGCTCTTAGGGATTTATAAGTGTTATAACAGTGGAAAAAGAATTCGAATATATATATTTTTTCATTTCTTATATGCGAGAAGGGGAAAATGTCGCAGTCGTCAAAGAATTCAAATTAATTTTGACAAATCTCTCCGTTGCAGACCTTCCTGAGTCTGAAAAACACATTTTTGGAATTATGTTTGTCAGTTTCTCTGTCTGTCTGTGACTTTGATAACTCAAAAACGCTTTGATCTAGACAGACGAATTTGAATATGTGGTCTATCTCTGTATCAAATTTTAAGATTTCTTCAAACCAAATTTTCAACAGAATTCATTCCCAGAGTGTCTGACTGTCAAAATATAAAGAGCTAGATTAATTAAATGATATATAGATTTAGATTCTACATCTTTATCAGAATTTCAATCAAGTCTTTGAAAAGTTTGATGGTCTTTTCGTCTATAACTTCGCATATGCAATAAGTCGTGAGCGCAAAGATTTAATCGAATGGAATTTGGTATGTAATCGAGTTATTAATATTGTAATTCTGTGTCAAATTTTGATTTCAATTGATAGGGGGGAATGTATATTCAGTTCTCTTTTCTATAATACCAAGCACAAAAATCTCATATACGGGACTCTGAAAATAAAAACTGCAACTTTCTTGGCATCCACCTGTATAAAGTCCGACGGCATAAACTGGCCCATTGTAGGACTACCCCCGCTTGTGGACGTCGGTCTGGAGCTTCCCGCAAATTGTTGGGAAAATCAAAGAACATCGAAAAACCACAAAAAAGGGGAAAGAGGGTAAAATGTGCCTGTCTGAAGATGCACATAAGAAAATATGCGAAAAAAAGAGGAGACCACCCTCGCTGGCTTCTTCTGATGATGCTCAAAATGATGATATATAAACTACAAAACGTGGCTTTATTATCGTAAGAATCCAACCCAATCTGGAAGAGAAAGTCAAGTCTTCAAATAGTAAGAACACATAGAGTCTGAAGCTCTCTGAATTCATCTATCAAGTTGTACTAGGGAGGCTATACAAAATGTACAACCAATCCATAAATCACGACTTAACCACGAAAAGAATACCAATGCTTGATGTAAAAAGAAAAGTCATTCACTATCCTCCCCCGACCATTATGTGGAAAGTATCCTGAGAATCCCAACACAAAAGTGCTGAATCCTCTTTGCAGAGGGATTTGAACAATGTGTCCTGTGGTCCTTTTGTGAACTCGACGCCCCCAACCGTCAAAGGAAAGTAAACCATCAATTGATGGTTGCTTGTGCCTGTCTTGTAAATTCCTCTTGTCTGAAAAAGGTTTGACAATAACTGAACTTTTCTATTGAATTATTTTATTCTAACAAGTCAGTTGCCATTGAAAGAGATAAAATAAATTTATGCCTGTATGTGCATGGGTGAAATTAAATTTTTGAGCAGATGTCGTCAGCTATGAAGCGATTCTTAAATTGTATCCATTTATATACAGACTAAATACTTCTGTTGACCGACCTGCTTTCATGGAATATTAATTGTGTTTCATATGAATAATATCTATTTTTGTGAGTGCACTCATTTTTGCTATTATAAAATTGAGATCAAAATATTAGATAAAATAAAATAAATAAATTATTTTAAATTTAAAAAATAAAATAAAATCTAAAAATAGATACTTAATTTATTTATTTTTTTAATGTAGAGATGGAATAAAAATTGACTTCTGCACCGAAAAATTCATGAAAATTTTGTCTGAAAACCTGAAAATTACAAAACAAATTAAATAAGTGACAATATTTGAGTGAAAAAAAAGTCTTGGTTATTTTTATGAAATGTTTATTATAATCCACTCGAGATGTAAGTTAGCAAATTGTACTTAAAAATAATTTATTATTTTAAGTTATAGGAATGGTCGGCCAAAACAGATTATTATATTTACTTTCGGATATCGCGGGGGGGGGAGTTGAAATATGCTTTTAAATTTAGAAGAAAAAATTAAGAAGGATAATTATAGGGGTTAAAAAAAACCTATAAAATATACTGTAGAACATTAAAATAAATTTAATTTGACAAGAAATAAATCTTAAGATGTAAATTTAAAGAAATATTTAAATCATTTTTTATTATTACTTTTATTAATTTGAGGGAAATTCCATTTACGCAGTGTTACACAGAACAGAAAACGTGGTAAAAATTTCAGATACATTTATAATATTTTGGAAAATTCAAATAAATCGAGGGGAGGGGGAATTAAACCAAAAGATTATTTAAAAAACGTCCGCAAATCCTTTTTTATATCTTTGAGCGTTTGAGAGAGAAAAAAATGGCGAAATTAAATTTGGAACAAAAAAAAATCTTATTTTAAGGCGACTGGTTTTCAAAAAATGAAAGTAGAAAACTATGTTCAAAAGCCGATTTTTTGCAAATATATCAAGTATATAAATTTTTTATTATTCAATATCCTTAATTTTTGAACAATCTTCTTCATAAAATGATTTCAATTTTATTTCTCAGTTTATTCTTGGTGAAGTTACAATGATTTTCACATTTGCCTATTATATTTTTAATGTTATTTTACTATTTTCTCAAATGTTTATCTTTGAAATATTTTTCTTGCGAAAAATCTCTTAAATTAAAATGTAATGCATATTTGTTGTTCAAATTTCATGTACCAATTTTTCAATATGTTATGTAGTTCCTGAAATTCAATTCAGCAATCAGTTTATTTAGAAATATTCTGTAGTTTTTTTGAAGACTTCGCTGTGAGAAAAAAAAATATTTCATGTCATTCATGATTCGGACCTAAATATTTAAAGATTGTATTGAAACAAAGCCTATTTTTTAGTTCAGAAGCTAGGCAATATATTTTTTAAGCTATCTACAAGATTTTGAATAAATAACTTGAACTAGAATAGTTCAACTTTTAAACTGGAATGTTCTTGCTATAAATACACATCCCTTTAGCCAGACTCTCCCGCCCTATTTTTTCCATTTTTTAAAAAACTATTGGCATTTAACTTATATATTTTAGTTCCATATGTGCTTCATTTTTATGTTTTTCAATTTATTTAATGCAAAAATTCCAAAATATAATTATTTTACAACTTTTTTCAAAAAAATCATCCCAATCGTAGTCGCATATTTTGTAATAGTTCACGGACATAACAGTGAGTGTCTTGGCAACCAGAAAAAGCTTTCAGACATAATAAAGTGACAAAATTTTCATTTCAGACATAATTTACACCCCTTTGTCCAGAAAATCGACCAATAGGATATCATTTCAAATAATAGGAAAGCACTTTTAGAATATGATTTTTTATTTCAGTTCACGAATTGAACTGAAAAAAATTTTTATAGGCCTTTTTGATAAAGTTAATTTTTTAAAAAAAAAATGGAAATATCGACTAGAAATGTTTACCAGAAGTTGTTTTGTTTTTTTTCTGTGTAGTGCATACTTAAGTGGAATTGCAAAAATTTTTGGAGAAATGTTTCTCAAATTAGAAAAATTTCTTCAAATTTAAATTTTTTTAAATTTACTTGCATAATTAAACTTGTCTCAGTATTTTATGGCTCATTATGTAGATACTTTTAATACGTATACCTGTCTAATTTAAACTTTCATTTTCATATTAATTTTCTTTTGTTAAAACGGGAAAAATTAATGTTTCTGCTTTCTACTATCCTCCTTTATCCAGAAGCACATTTAGGATATATTTTGGGTTGTTAATCCAACAATTTAAGCCACTAAATTTGCTGTCATGTATTTTTTTTTCCTCATTGTGACACCTTTTACCACAATTCGGCTGGATTATTGACGTAATCAATATTTGGGCTGTATAGCACATCTGATAAATCATTTTCGCCCACGTGTACATTTTCACATTAAAATGTAAAATGTAGACCTAAAACCGATCTTTATCATTGATTTTAAATTATTTCATACATACCCAGGAAATATAATCTGAAATTAGGTAGAATACATTGTTAAAAATTACAATGTGTACAACTTTTATATCTTATTCACACATATAGATTAGATATGGAGACATAATTCAAAACATATTTTTTCAAATTCGGGATAAAGCATCGAAACGCATAAAAATCTGCTGATTGGGTTCTTTTAATATCCACATTACTTTTTTATTTATACATCTTATATCTTTAAATGAGCTATTCTATTTTAATGAAATCTAATTTTATTTATTTCTTGTATCTCGGAAACGACTCTAATGATTTGGATCAAATTTTTTATTTAGATAAGTTTTTGCTTTTTAAGTTTATCTATATAAGTGTCTTTCCTGAAAAAATGTGATTTTACTTATAGACAAAAAAAAAACATTTTTTATAACTAACTATTAGAGCCTTTTTCTATTTGCTTTTATGCTGGCAATATCATGTAATGCCATCTCGTAAATTGTTGTGGTACTTGCATTGTTGTCAATGGATGATAGTCTTCTGTAACCTCGAAATTTTGTGAGATGTCGCTATATGACAGTATCCGAATACGAATTCGCTCGGCTCACATCTAATAGCAACAATGCAATTATTGTGTGAACCAATTTGAATTGCATGTTAAACTAGATGCATTTATTATTTTTATTTAAATGACCATTTCATATGTCGGTAAGATTGAAAAATATTCATATGTAATCAGTATGTGATTCGTATATTCGATTTTACACTAAAAAATTTTTTATAACAACTAATTATTATAATAAATTTATTCAACCTCCACTTCGAAGTGCGAGCAGTGCGGTATAGTGGTGAGAACAGCATGGCTGACCTACAGTAGGTCAAAACAGCAAATACAGTAAACAATTACTTTTCAACTGTAAAATACAAGCTGATATGCAATCTGTATATTGCACTTGTATGATGCAAAAATCATTCAAAAATGTCTACGAGTCAAACCCTTAGATCTAGAGCTGCCAAATTTGGCATGTATGTACTTCTTTGTTAGTAAGTAGTTGCTTAAAAGATTGTTTCAAAATTCTTACAAGATTTTTAATTAAAAAAATGTAATCACTATTTTAATGTTTTCTCCATTTATTTCGGAATATACAAGCAATTATTTTTACACACAAAATTTTAAAAAGAAGATTTTCATTTCATTTTTTATGTTAAATTTTTTCCTGTAATTTTAATAAATATTTAAAATTATTTTTAACAATACTTTTTGTTCATTGTTTTAATTCTTAGATTTATAGTTACGGTATTAAATATATGTTTAGTATGAATTTTATCTTTATTACATAACTAGCCGCCTTTGTCGACCAGCCGGTTCACCAGTATTACCGCTCACTACAATTTTCAATTAAATATTTTAAGTAACTGGTCTCTTAACAGATTCTCAAACAAAACATTTTTAATCTTCAAATTTTGATAGTCATACCAAACTTATACTGTTGTTTAGATCGTTTCTTACAATTTACTATATATATTTTGCTAATTTGTTGTCATTTCCGGTAAAACTTCAACTTTAATTTAAAGTGGAGATGATGAAATTGCAATTAATATAAAGATATTTTTAAATAAAACCAAGCGTTTTATTTTATTTATCATCTTTATTGTTATTTAATTATTATTATTATTACTGAATATGAGTATTGCAAATAGAATCGCTCGGTATTTAAGTCTTATGTGAACTACAAAATATTTTTCATAATTTATGTAAATATCTAAAACAATAATTCAACAAGAATTTCTGAAATTCAGCATAAAATTCAGTTTTTAGTTTTGCTTTCAAAAGGATTGAAATGAAATCAATTATAATATATTGTTCCGGCCTATAAATATATTTCAAAAATTACGAAGTCTAAATTTAATGCAGTAAGGTATCATATTCTGAGAAATATTCTGGACACACCAAATTTTAAATAAATGAATGAATGTTTCTGTTTTCCACGATCAACTAAGACTTATTTATGAAGTTTTGAATGTTTAAAAATTTGAAAAACTCAACATTTTCATAATCTTAGTCCAATTAATCTTGAGAAACCTGCGCGCTGATTGGCGTATTTTCTTTGAAACGATCGATGGAAAATCTAAAATTATCCTTTTTTTATTGAATAGTGATATTCAAATTTTCATAAATCAGTCAGTTTAAGTGATTGATTTAGTTGACTGGAAATTAACTCTTTTTATTTAAAATATTAGTGTTTCAAGAACATTTTGTTATTCGTAATTTCCACAGCAGAAGCTTAATGTAAAATCAAAAATTCGTTATTTATTAGATCATTTATTAAATCAAGTTACATAAAATATAATCATTTTCCATTTAGACCATTTTAGCAGATCTGTGATTTACTAAAGGTTTACAAATCAGCTGTGTGGCCCTGATTTGAATGGATATCCTGTTCATATTAGACAAAACTTGCCTTAAAATATAACTGATTTATTGGATTAATAATATAGAGAGTGTAAAAGATCATAAAATAATTTTTCTTGAATTTATTTTTTAGAAAAAATAATATTTCATATTTGTTTCATTTCTTACAGATACGTGCCGAAAATTATATTTTTGCAGATTTCATTTCCAAAAAGATTTAATTTATTTTTAATTGGAGCTTTAATCAATGTGATGGCAACACTTTGAGAAAAGCTAATGTTTTCCCATGAATGCAAAACGTGATAATTTTAATTTTTATTTTTTACGAAAAAATTTATTGAAAAACATAGTTAAAATATTTATTTAAAAATTCATTAAAAATAGAAATTTAATTTTAAGATTAAAACAGTAGTATCATTTAAAAGATAAATTTTTGATCTTTAACTTCATGCAAATATCTTTTTTGTGTGGCAATATTTTCGGAAGTTATAGCAGAAACACGTCAAAATTTCGCTTAATTTTTAAATAAATAAAATTCTAGTTAAAAATTCGAAAAAATAACCCCCAGGTGCACATTCCCGGCCTCCAAGGTATACAAGTGCCAAATTTGGTAGCTGTTGGTTGAATGGTCTGGCCTGTAGAGCGCCAACACACACACACACACACATTGAGCTTTATTATAAGGATAGATTAGGAATAATTTTTAAAGTAAACTATAGATGAATCAAGTGAAAAGCGTTGTTTGAGCTTAGAGCTGATTTACAATTTTAAAATATACGTTATGCAGCAAGCACTAACCTTGTAGTTTTGATTGGTGATAGCTTTACGAATATTTCATGATGACAGTTTTACGAAATCAGTACATTCAAGACCAAAACTTTTTAAGTTTCACAGATTTCACATCATCTGCTTGATTTATTGAGGAGGGGAGAGATAATCAGTTATAATCAGTCCACCCTCAATCTGTAAGCCCTCGCCACTCGCATTGTTACCTGGTCTCCACCCACTTTTTCATGTGACAGACTAAGCTAACTAATCTTTGGGGTTAGATTCGTAATTCTGTAAGAAATGAATAATGGCGTACTTGGTCTTTGTATTCTCACAATGCAAAATCCTAAAAACTATTCTTAAGGGTTGGATTTCACATCTGGTGTTTCTCCTAATCCACAAAAGTATTCAGGGAATCTTCTTAACAGAAAAAAGATTCAATTTATCTTATCTTCAAAAGGTTTAAATAGACAGAATCATGTTCTTTTCTCGATGTAATCTCCACCCTTTTGATACACATACAATACGTCAGAGAAAGATATTTCTTAGCATAAGGGTACGCAGATCATGAGTCTCATTATCATAAAACTCAGGCATGTCTTTATGCGCGTGAACCAATTTACTGGAAATGGTCGAAACCCAGCCGCAGGACCCATGTTCAAAACATTTGTTAGTTATAACAATAATTGCAGTATTTTTCTTTCAACGGCTAGCAAGTATCAAAGTATCAAATGCGCCGTTTCCAAATCAAAAGGAGAAGTGTTCGGATTCCTTGAAAAAATTATATATATATATTCAAGGTTGTTGCCTCGGAATTATATCGGGGCTATTTTTGGAGAAATTCAATTTTACACCCTTTTTTTATTTGCAAATATAATGTATTTGAATTTATTAAAATTAAATATATTTATTAAATTTCAAAACATTATTCATAAGATTTTCTATCTATAGATCAGTGATTATACATATCATGGTTGACTGACTCATATGTAAATACTTTTGACAAACTTTGTGATAAAGCATTTAAATTATGTTAAAAACATTTTTCTAATGTCTTAACAGGTTTCTTACAAAAATTACTTTACTTTCTTTCTTACCATCCAAATAAAAAAATTTATACGCCCTTTTCATGAACTTTGCTGCATTTTGATCGCCTTTCTAATGTAATTCTAACGACTTAAAAATATGTTTTAACATACTTAAATTTTTTACGAGGATCTTTTATTTTTAGAAATTTGATTTACCATAAAATAAAGGTAAGTGTAGTGAACCAAACGAATTTATAATCAAAAGATATGTACAATCATAGTTACTTTCCAACACTGTCACCTTAAAGATTCAGGTATTTTTCATAAAAGGTGTCCCAAAATTAACGCAAGATTTGAATTTGCATCTATTCGTGTAGTAAGGTGTTGGCAACCCCATTAAAAAATCATTTGACATCTGATAGTTTAGGTTTAGTTAAAATGAAATGTTACCCGATAGAACAGCGTGTTAACACATGCTTTGAATTACATATAAAACACTGGGATTTTTTTCCTTCAGATTGTTATGTTATTATTGTACACAGGATAGGGTTATGTATGCAGTAACACATAGGGCAAATGATCTCCACGGCTTTACTGACCCATACGCTATCTTTGTGGAAATTTTCCATGACCATTTTGCATAAATGCGGCTGAATTCCGCTTATGCAGCGTTGAATTTCCTCCTTCAATGTTCGCGTGCTTGTGGGCCTGTTGACATAGAACTTTGACTTCGAATAACCCCATAAAAAGAAATCCAATGTTGTTAAATCACACGTTCTAGGGGGCCAATTCTCCAATTTTCGAACTGTGACGGCCAGAATTTCATTATTTATCAAATATTTTTCAACGATGAAAACACGTAGTTCTATCGTATAGCGCTCCATCTTTACTAACCTAAAGTTATCAGCTGCCAAACGGTTTTTTTTTTGATAGAGTTGTCAATACTTTATTGTACGAATGGTGACAAATTCAAATCTTGCGTTAATTTTGGGACACCCTTTATTAGTAGAACTGGTTCTCCATTTCCTCCACGAAAAATATTGTCGTCAGTGATGTGAGATGAGTTTTAATATCCTTTGAAACTCCTTATTATTCTTATTTTAACGTCCTAACCATTTCTTTAATTTGGAGAGGTGATGAAAATCTCTCGACTCTAAGTCGCTTTCTCAATGAAGAGGAACAAGGGTGCAAGATTGTCGAAACAGGAGATCTTGTTCAACTTGATCGTTTTTTTTTAAATTTAAATAACGAGAATTTCGTAATTACAAGCTATGAGCTGGCCAAATTTCAGATTCTGCTAAAATTCAGACTTTGGTCGGTGAATGTTAAATATACTGATACCATATCTTTTTCTTTAAAAGTTCGTTCAAAGAACTTTCAGACTTATCTGTAGTTTTCGAAAGAACGTTAAAATTCATTTCACTTCACTGATAGCAACGCTGTTTCAAGACAGGATTGAAACCTGGACAAGACTTTATGGCAAATGCCCGGATCTTCGAAAAATAACAATATTTGAACATAATGCTTAGTAATAAATTCATTTTGTTCTCAACACATGTCATTTTCTTATGGCCCATTGGAACCTAAAAAATAAGTGCTTTTGTATTATGATTATATTGTATTATGATACATTTATGTACATTGCTTTTGTATTATGATACATTGTTTTCGTTTTTTTTTTAATGTTTCCTTTTTTCAAATTTTTTATTAACTTTTTGGAAATGTTTGTGGCTATTTTTTATTGTTTCATTCTGCCTTAAAGAAGTAAGTATCTAAGATTTACAGTCTCTGGTCTGAAATTACAAATTATAGTGGGTAATTTCAAACCACATGTTTAAAATCAGTTTATTATACCGATGACAGTTAAGACGAAATGAAAATATAAAGTACCAGATGCATTTAAAACCAACAGTCGGGACTTGGGCAGGAAGTAAGATTATACATTGAAGTTTTTATGACAAGTCTGAACATCTTAATTAAGAGGGAGAGAAAGAGACTTCTCTCCGAGCAAAGTAGGGCACCTTGAGTGTCGTTCCAGAATGGAGCCAATTTTTAGCCCCGGGTGAAAAATTCCTAAGGTCTTCACTCCCTTTCCGTCAGCCGCCCAATTAGGAGATTGTCCCAAGGTCTCTTTTTCGGGGAAAATATAAATAAGAGGGAAGAAACACTCCTACTACAGCTATAACTCAGTTATCCCCTTTTGGGGTAGACGAAAATTTAAATTCCAGCTTTTGCCACGCCCCTCAAAGTACTTCTCCACCCTGCAGGTAATGGCTTCCTCACCCCCACTAGACCTAAAGCAATGACGGAAGAAAGATAGGCTTGCCTTTTGGAGATCCATTATTTTATGAAAAAATGATTTCAGATCTAAGATGTCATACATCTGATGACAATGGAGGATTTTTAAAACGAGTGAGCCAGAAAGTATAAATAATGATGATGATGTTGTTGCACGAGAATGGCGCTATATTTCGAATGGCCTTATATATATATATTTGCTATGAGTTTATTCGACCACAGTGTTTTTCATATTTTAAGTATTTGATATCATACTTTTAATATTAATTCTCATTATGTTTAATAATCGATTTTACTTCGTTAAGAGCCTTTTCTAATATGATTGAAATTTGAAATTACTAGTATAAAAATTTTTTAGTACCAATAATTTTCAATTCCATACTAATTTATCATTTATAATTCCATAAATTAGATTTTTTAATTCTAATATCCTTTTATTGTATAAACCCTTTAACATGTTAATGTTTATAGATTGGCCTATTATGTTGTGACAGGCATGATTAAAAATCGTACAAATTCTCTATGAGCAGATCATTGGACTTAGAATTACCAAAATGGATTTGTAGTTACTTCTTAGGTAATAGAGACACGCTAAGAAAGGATTTTTCAAAAATTTATATTAAATTTTAAATTAAAATTTAATCAAAATTTTTATATTTTTTGCCGATACCTTCGGTGCATTTTATTGCACAAATACCATTTTTATACCATTTTAAATTTAGAAAGTCAACTTTTCACTGATATAAGTTTTATTTCCACATACGTTTTCCCTCTAATTTTAATAAATTTTAAAACTATTTTTGATTATAAACTTGCAACAAAATGTTTTTTGGTTCATCTAAACACATGAACGTTATAACGAAGGTAAATACAATTTTATATGACATATTAAATACATTTATGTGCGCAAAGCTATATTAAATAGTATATTTTAAGAATATTATAAAGATAGAAAAATAAATCGTAAACCCTGTCAATTTGGAATGTTTCGAAATAGAGATACGAGTCTCCTTTAAAAATTTTAATAGTGTCTATTTTGTATATTAAAGTATTGTATGTTTGCTTTTTCAACTTTAATATTAGTAGTTAGTTTTAGGAGATTCCTTTTGCATTCTGTATTCTCACAGCTTTCTGTATTTAATGAGCAGCTCTTTGAATGCTGCTATTCATAGATTGAGATTCATCACTTAACTGTAACAGCAATCTGTAATATCATCCACAGTATTACCACTCGCATAGAATCATTTTTGAGAATTTTTATTTTCTCAATTAGATTGAAAAATGGGCTAAAAATAACAATTCATAATCTAACAGTTATTCTTTTGCAATAAAATGTATCATTGTTAACTAAATAATAAATAAAAATTTATTTTTAATCCAAAAAAAAGTTAATTTAACTTTAAAAATAAAAGTTTCAAAATTTCGGAAATCCATTCGAAGAAGTTGAAGCAACCTATGGAATATATCAGAGATAATTTGAAATTTTGGATATTTTTAATTAAATTGTTGAATCAATGAAGAAACCAATCAAATATTCTTGGGGAAATCCGTCTTTCGCTCCTGGTGAGTTAGACAATAGTAGTGTATATGTTTACATGTTTTTGTAACGCCTAATGTCAGTATCCTCTAAAACCATGGACCTCTAGCATTTTGCCAGTGCTGCCATGTTATAAATACGCTACTGTGTAGAATAATGAAACTGTCTTAGACTTTCACCAATTTATCAGCAGGAGATGGCAGATTTCATTGACATCTGTCCGATAATTATAAATATTTATTGCTTATAAATGAAATTGTAGTTCCTTTTAGTAAATGTGAATTCATGATTCGTCCAACATCTGTTTAATCCTGAATTATCGCCAAACAAAGCGATAATTTTCCTAACGTAGTGGCGTGGATTGCGAAAGTGCGGAGACCATTGGCGAGTTAATGACTAGGCATCATCATTGAAAAAGAACATGGAGAAGAACAAAACTGCACCGCAGGGTGGGGGAGGCGGAAAGAAAAAGTTCACAATAAGGCTCTCCCCCAAACAGGAAGGGGGGAGGAGCATGGCCATTACACTCTTATCTGCGTTGTGCCAATGTTTAGCGGTAATCACAGAGTTGGGCCAATTTCGCTGTAGTGCTTGATTGATGGAGATTTTTCTACCTCTGGTAAAATCTACCGACTGTTATCACGTGGTCCTACCTACCTGTTGCTTCACTCCACTGGGGCGCAGAGGGAGGGGGTGGATCTTTGACGGGTGCGCTGGGAACTGAGGGGAGTCGTAAGAGTTGTGGAATGTTCAGCTATGCTCGGTATTTTTCTTATCTTACTTGCAGAATTTTTCTTACATGCGACTATTTTATATAGTCACTTCGGGACAACTTTCAGCTGCAACACAAAGACATGCGAATGTTTGAGTTTTCATGATGGGGAAAGAGGAAAAAACAGAAACGTGACCGTGATAAATAAAGAAAAATAATTTTTTATGTAAGAAATATAAATGCAAAATAATCTTCCTTAAAAATAATTAGACATGTTTTTGAGTCATATTAAAAGCATCTTCATATTAATTACTTAAAATCTTGAAATTCTTTGGAATGAGAGTCTAAAATTAGTACGGAAATTTGGTTTTTAAATACTAAAACTTAGAAAACATTTCATAAAATGTCATAAGGGAGCAAATAATGACATTAGTAATTTCATAGTAGGTTATCGGATTATTTCAATCATTTTCTAATTGAATTTCAATCATTTTTTTCATTATTTCCTTTGTTATAATTAATTTTCCTTTTATTTGACTATATTGTATATAAAATATTTTTAAATATATGGGAAAAATTCCAAATAAATATTTCCCTTTAGTTTTTAAGTATTCTTTTGGTAATGAGTTGATGATGAATTTTTCTAATGATTGTATAATTTAAATTCATAAAAAATACCAAATATGAAATAATTTTTTATGTAAAATTATTTTTAATTTAATCATTGCAATTACAGCACACATTTGATGAGAAAATGTTTCCGACGAAAACAGAATAGAAAAAAAAAATATGGTTCCCTACATACAAAAAATGAATCCGTAATTTTTTTCAGAGTTAATGAATAATTATATGGAACATACTTTTTATTGGACAAAACTCTTTATTCGTACTCCTATTTCGTAAAGACTTGAATGACAGCGACTTATTTTAATATTGAATGTTCTTCCTAGTTAAGTGACTCAATGCAAAGTTTTGGCCTTGTAGACGGTCCATAATTGCTCCTTCGTCCTCCCGCTGGTGTGGTGTGGAAGTTTGGAAAGGAGGGATGCCAGCACAGATGTCGTCCTCGTCATCTGACCGTGGTTCAAAATTATGACGTCCGTCCCAAAATAGCCATAATGTGGCTTTAAAATGGAACGTTAATATAACAAAAACTAAAAATAGTTGCTCATCACCTAAGATATTTATAGCTTCTTAAAAGAAATTTTAAAGCAACGGGTTCACATTTGTACTACACATGATGATTAATAGGACAAAACTTCGTCAAACAGAGTAAAGTGGCGTAAACACGAATTTTGCTGCCTATTTTGTTTTAAAACGATGCATTGAAAGGGGTGTGATTATAGAATTCACAAACGTTATTTTGACATGGCTTTCTTAAACAAATAATCATTAGCAACACCTGGTTCTGCCTTAACAAGTCGTGACAATTCATGCGAAGCAAACCCATCCAATACAATTGTCAGTTCGCTACTTGTCTACCATGCTACTAGTAGATACTGAATACAATGATCGAAACAATTAGAAATACCGGTGTTGTGAACCCATAAAATAGGTAAATTATGAGAGCCCTAACAGGAATTTCATAAGAAGGTATGCCAGCCATCGGCAATGGAATTGTTAACAATCCAACTCTACCATTATTCGACCGCCAGAGAAATCTAAACTTGCTTTCAAATATGACAACATCTCATCCTCGAGTTGATGCCCTCGGTGGGTCACTCGTCATTGCATATGTGACTGGATCAAGCTTTCTTAATATCTTATATTTGTTTATTAATGTATTGAGGGCATGTATCAATTTCTGCAACTGAGAAATAACAAAATGCTATGGATAATCGAATAATAAACATAATACATTCAAATAAGGTGTTTATTAATTGATAATTGACATTTTCCAGGATTTTAGTCAATTCATTCTGGGGAAAAAGAAAAAAAATCTTTATAACTACTTATTAAGTTTATTTAAATGTAATTACAACAGAACATGTTTTTTATGGAGTGAATCGGTTCTAGTTATCCACAGATTTTCGGTCCAATAATATAAATTTTTACTTTTTCGTATACAAAATGAACTTAGAAGTATTTTAATCATCAAATATTCGAATTTTTTGACAAATCACCACTTTTCATACTTCCCTGAATTCAAAAAAAAATACATTGTTGACATACGTCTGTCTGTCTTTGAATACGATCAATGAAACTGCTTTTACCTAGATGGTGAAAATTTGGAATACGGACTCTAAGCCAAATTCGTAAATTTCTACCAAATTTTGAAAGAAATCTATGCACAGAAAAAACCTGTCTATCTGCTTATTTGCCCGAGTACAAATTAACACGGTAACTATAAAGCAAAAAGAGCTATATAGATAAAATTTGACATGTAAAATTTAGACCCGTGTCAAGAACTTTTAGACTTGCTCTTTGATATTGCCGTAATCCTAACTGCTATCTAACGGATCATTTACTATATTAGCACTGTAGAAGTCAGTTCTTTGTAATCCATAAAACTATCGAATTAATTTTAAAACATTTTTTTTAATTTATTTACTGAATTTGTTACTGGATTAGTTATTGTCAAGAATATCATTTACATCCGAAACTGTATGAGAAACCTCTGCTTTATCGCTATACTTATTTCACTATAAAAGAGCAATGATTTCAAGTTGTAAATATTTTTCGATGAAGTATAAATGTTGCTAATGTAAATTCAGACATTCAAATGAAATGTTTCCCTTGAGTATAATATCATTCATTTATTACCCTGAATACTCTAAGAGAAACTGAAATGTTAAGGAGCAACGATCTTAAATACGAATATTTATAATAAAAGTCTTATCTTCATAATTAAAAAAGTTCCTGTACTCTAACAATCCATCACATAAGTTACATGCTTTGCAAAGTCCCTGAAACGCAACTTTTAAAATTTATCTTTACCTGACAACTTGCTTCGTGTCATTTTCAGTTACAGAAACAAAACATGATACATCACTTCCATTGTTAAAGAATTAAATCTGTAAAACGCTTTTCGCTTCTGCAATGGTACATTAGAAGGAAAAACCAATATTAAGGGCTATTTTCCGTCATTAGTTTTAAACAATGGTATGAGACGCGAGCGACGAATTAAATATCAAAGTAAAATAAACCTTTCCCAGATGATTTTATTAAAATAAACCATTTTAAGAAATCGCTGGAATATAATGAAAATAATGCAGTGTAAAAACAAACAGTATATTAAATTCTTTTACATTTACCAATTTTAAATATTTACTTCCTGTTTTATTGTTACAATTAACATATAATTGAAGGGCTGAATATATACTTATATTATGATTCTAGAAATGCATTTTCTTTCATTTTTTTTTATTTTGAATTGTCTTATTTTTCAAGTTATTAACATTTTTCAATTTTATTCCTTCTTTTCTTGTTTTATTTTTAAAAAATTCTATCTTAATGTTTAATATGCTTTAATATTGCTATTTCAACGCTTTGATGCATTTTCTCTCATTTTTGTATGCTACTTTCTATTCATTAACGGATTGCTTTGCATTTGATTCTTATTTTTCCTTTAAGATTATTTACTGTCCACCGCCAAGATCTTAGAAACGAAAAAGAGAAAGAAGTAATTGGAAGAAAAAAAAATAATAAGTATTCCCTTCGAATTTATATTAAAAATACTTAATAACGTTAATGTATGTACAAGCATGCTCGAGAATATGACATTTGATATTTTCTTTAGGTGGGACAGCTTATAAAGCTATTACATTGATATTTCAATGCTACGAATATGATAGTGTGAAGACTGGGGAGGGGGGGGCAAAATAGATATAAATGAAGTAATGTAGAAATAACATATGAAACTATTACATTGATATTTAAATATTGCGGTGTGGCAGTGGCGTAGCAATCGAGTTTAGGACAAGGCAGACTTGAATATCTCAGTTGGCAGTTTCAAGACACATCGATCAGGAGCTGCTTCTACAATGTTTTTGCAACCTTAAATTCTTAATTTTTCATATAGAAATACAAATTGATTGGTATATATATATAATTACATATGTTATGAAAGTTAATAAAGGGTTTAGTGAAGATTTCGTGACAATTCAATAATTTTCTAATTAAAAATTATGTTTCTAATGCACATGTGCCGTAAATGGGACTTGTTTGACATTCATCATGTGATGATAAATACTATATGACTTAGTAATGTTAGCCTAAAACTCTACAGAGTTGGCTAAGAATAAAAAAAATGTTTTTATGGCTAAAAAAAATATATTACATATATAACATATAACAATGCATAAAATTTTTAGTAAGAAAAATTCTTTATTCTAAATAAATAAAAATGAAAATTCCTAAATAATTTTGAATATCAGGAAAAATTACTATTTCTTTTATTGTTGCTACTTGAGACGTCTTACCTACATTCTATGCCAATCTATAAAAATTATTTATAACTCATGGAGAAAACTAACTTTCGGCGTTTTCAAATGATATTCTCATTTTAATTTTTTAAAGTATCAGACGGTAAGTGGATTTTGTGTATTACAATATTTTATATATAAAAGATTTTTCCATAAATGATGTTAGCCATGGAAGTACTTTCATCAAAGAAATTGTGAATATATCAATTCGTTATGCAAAAAAGACAAAAAAAAAAGGAGTGAAAATTTTAAAACACATTTTATGACCCCACGTGCGAACATCCTTTTTTTATATATATATATTCTGTAATATTCGTTATAATAAGAGAACAGGATGTGTATACAATTAAGCTCACTGTTAGTAGAAATAAGCATTGCATAAATCTCATATTTTGAGGATGTCCCCCGATCCCTCACCTCTGCAAAAGGGGTGGGTGGGGTCAACGCAGAAGCCGCTTCTCGGTAGCACGGGCGAGGTTACGGAGGTCGGGGCCCGGCTAATGGGTAAAACATGGGCTCCGAAGAAGACGTACGGTAGTAAATGATAGAACAGCAATGGGCCGGCATTAAGCCCGGCCTCCCCCTCTCTTTCCCACTGCTTTCATTTTTCTTTTCTTCATTGTTGTTCGTGAGATCTCGCGTGAGCCTCGATGGCGGGTATTTAAAGATGTACTTGACCCTCCGCGCATCAAATGAGATAAATATGTTAGTTTATGAATTGATCACGATTTCGGGTTGCATTGAATTAAGAAATTAGAATATAATTCCGGGTTTTTTCCCTTGTTTTGGCCTAATTAAATAGACCGCTGGCAGTGAGTTTGGGTCATAAAACTTACAATGAGGGGTTCCTTTCTGGAGGAAAAGAGGGTGTTCGAACAGGACTTGGTTCGTAAAGAATCGTAAATTATGGTTAATAATTTATTCCACGTGATATGCCGGGTTAGAAAAGAGAAACATATGCTATTTGCGTTTAGTAGAGTCTAATGTGTGTCTGCCTAACTCACACGATCAAGCATTCTACTGGGCACTTTTGTGATTAAAATGATTTCATTGATTGAAGTTTATTTCTGTTTATTAGAATTTTAATTTTACATTTTATGAACTTTTTTAAATATTACCACGTTTGCTAAACAGCAATTTATTTTGTTAAGTCAAACTAGATTTTAATTTGAATAAAATGTTTTCTTTTTTTTTCAATTATTTTTAAATGTTTATTTATATTTATGTACGCGTATCTCGTTGAAAC
>JAPMOR010067822.1:58582-70334 GCA_026543865.1 Argiope aurantia | reverse complement strand
GATGATAGTAGGCATCAAGAGAATAAAGAATCACCATACAACATGGGGTCCCAAACGACTTTTAGGGGGTGAAAATCGCAAAAATATAGGGGGTCGGAAAACTGTTTGAAATTGTAAAAAATTAATAAAAAAAATAACGAATAATGTTTGAACCATGATTTTTTTTAAAAGTAAAAGCACATTCTTAAAGGCTATTTTTCATCTAAGTAACATGCTGATTTGATGAACCAGGTGGTCGTAAATTATTGAAAACGAAAAAGAATTTTAGAACCCTTATCTGCAAAAATATTAAAATTTTAAGAAAAATAAAAGCTTGAAAATATAAGAAATTTTATATTTTTTAATTTGATACATGTCTGTAGTGTAAAAACTGAGGAGGTTTGAAGATATTCAAGAAAAACTAAAATGTTTGCCAGGAAGCATCGCTGCAACATCGGCACCGATGTTTACAGAGAGTGTTGCCAAATTCGAAAGGAAAATTAGTAGTAGATAGTAGGCATTAAGGAGAGGAAAAATTGATAAAACATAGGGTCGCAGGAGACGTTTATTCTGTGAAAATCACATCGAAGAGACAATTAGTCTGGTGAAGAGAATGGCTCTATGAATGCCGGGATTTGGAACAAGGTAGTTGAGAAGAAGAAGCTTTCTCGTATGTAAATCTTCCATTCTTTCGAGAAAATTAAAAACAGCGAGCAAGTATTCATTAATGAGAATTGCAGAATTGATGGTCGTTAAACTTCATTCGCAAACAAGACAGATTTCACGAATTTAATTAAAATGTGGTAGTGCTCCACAATGCATTAACCAAATGTTCTGGCTACAATTGTCAGTGTTCCCTCCAGTAAATCCGGAGAAACGTGCTGGAAGAAAACAAGGTACTTTGTGCTGCTGAGGCGTTCGAAAAGATGATACGGTCCAAACAGATGACTCTGCCCAGATGTTAATATCAAATTTGTACGTTCGACGAGATAGTGATGTAGAGATTTAAGAGAGACCAAATATTCGCATTGTGCATGTTGAAGACACCTTTTCTCGTAAAGCAGTCTTCATCTGAGAATAAAACTCTAGCAGAAAAGTAAGCATCTTCCTATGTGGCATCAAGCATCCAGTGCGCGAACTCCACCCGATTTGCAATTTTCATTGAAAAACGTTACCTGCGACCCTATGTTTTATGGTAATTTTTCATCTACTTAATGCCTGTTATCCTTGCTCAGAATTTATCTTTTGATTTTGACAGCGCTCTCTGCGAACATCGGTACTGATGTTGCAGCGATGTTTTCTGGTTCCCTTTTTAGTTTTTCTTGAATATCTTTAAAACTTCCCAGTTTTCACACTTCATGTTTACATCAAATTAAAGAATATAAAATTCCTTACATTTTAAAGCTCTTATTTTTCTTGAAGTTTTAATATTTTTGAAAATAAGTGTTTTAAGCTACTTTTTTGTTTTCAGTAATTTACGATCCCCTAGATCATCAAATCCGCATGTTATCAGCATGAAAAAACTTTTAAAAATGTGCTTTCACTTAAAAAAATTGTAGTTGAAACACCATTTGTCATTTTTTTTTATTATTTTTTACAGTTTCCAACAGTTTACCGACTTCCTATGTTTTTGGGATTTGCCCCTACTAAACGTCGTTTGGGACCCCATGTTGTATGGTGATTCTTTATCCCCCTGATGCCTACTACCATCCCTCTGAATTGTCGGTCGAATTCGGCAACACCCTGTATATATATATACATTGTGAGGGGCTGAAAGACTTGCATAGATGCTCTATATTCTCATATTCTATATCAGCCCTTCAGGCAATATAATCCACGAACACCAAAAATAAAAATAAAAAATCTTTAAAACTTGTGAAAGACTAAAAAGAACAAACGAATTAGATTAAATTAGATTAAAGCTCACATCGGAATATGCGGAAAAGAGAGAACAGATGAATATGCAAAAAATGCTGCAGAGAAAGACAAAGTAGATTGTAGTTCCAAAATCATTCCAAATGTTAAAGAAGGAAATTAGAAGAGAGGTGTCTATGCAGTAGCAGGATAGATGGATCATGTCGAGCAAAGGACGCTTAACATATGAATTCATACCGGAACTTAAAATTATAAAAAGAATATTCCACCCGATGATAATGCAAATTATATCGGAACATGGAAGATTTTCTGAATGCTTCTACAGATTCGGAAGGATGCAAAACAACTCATATATATGTGGGAAAGTAGGCTCTGTCCAACATAACATAACACAATGTGTCGTACTCAAAGAAATAAGAGGAAGACTCATTAAGAATAGTAATTTTAACACAATATGACGCTACCTGGAAATTTCAAAATATTAGAAGAAATAATGGAAAAGATTTCTGGTCTTTTCCCAATAGTTTGAAAATTCTTTGAACTTTTGTTGACCGTTGTTTTCTTATGCAAAAATTTGGATAATTAATGAGCATAACGGCCAGCCACAATAATTCCTGTTTATACGGCTTAGTTCTATGGTAACAAGGTGACTAGCTGAAGTTAAATAAAAATGCTGTGGACGAATATATGTACCATGATAAACTGATAATACAGAAGAGAATATTAGAGGAGTGGGGCATAATATAGGTAAAATATAATATAAATGGATATAAGAGGAGGGGCATAGTATAATATAAATGGATCTACTGAGAGAATGAAACAATAATGGCTTCTCGATGTATCATCTAAACTATCCAGCTTGCAAAAAGTTTTAAAAAAACTTTTTAGTACATCGATCGTTCATAAGAAAAAGAATGACCATAGTTCATTGCAAAAATGCATTTAAAATTCTTGCTAATCCTTCTCTTGTTAATTCTTGTTAAAATTCTTTAAAATCCCCCCCTCCCTTTTTTTTTTCAAGTCTGTTAGTCGATGAGTTCCCTCCTCTTCCCTCCGTTTCAGTTGTTTGTAAATATTTTTTTTTCTTTGTTGTTCGTTTTAGTCTAGTTTCATCAAAAATTATCGCATTCCGGAAAGATTTCATACAATAATGTAATATTATGAAATTTTAATTTTGAATACTGTGGTTGTAAAAATGGGATCATGATTTTCACTCCTCATAGAGACTTTTATGAATAGGTTGATTGTATCAATTGATTTTTATTATGTTAATCTCATAAATAGAATTACTTGTAGAAATAATAGCTGAAAAAAAGTCAGTTATTACATTTCTTCCATACTTTCTATCAACCAACTTCGAAAGCTAATAACAGTGGTTTGGACAAATAAATAAATAAAATGAAAGAAAAAAAAGTCAACACACTAAACGACTTCTAAGAACAGGGTTTTGCGAAATCTCACAACTCCATCTCTTCAGGTGGGAAAAAAATGTAGTATTTAGCTTCTGTAATCCACCTGCCTCTTACACTGTCTCTATTGTTGCTGACCAGTTTCGTATTCCCGAAAAGTTGCTATCAGTGCTGCAGATTCTCACGCCCTCGAAAGTGAAAACGATGAAAAAAAAGAAGGCTTTCCTACGGTAGGGATATCAGGGTGGAGACTACCCTGGAGCCCACCGCGAAAGGTCAACAACTGCCTTTGAAGATGACTCTAATGCCAATCTGATCTTCATCTAGCCGGGCTTCTGTCACGCAATCCCCGGGGCTGGGCACAGACCGGTAGCCAGGTCCATTGTATCCCGCTGGAAAGATTTAGAGTCTGCCTTTGTTACCGTGATGACACCTTAGGGGAACTGGATTTGAAACATTGGATGGTAATTCGCAATCAGTGTGCGCAGACGAGATGTAAAGGGTTTCCATAAATTACTTAGGATCCGATTAGATGAATTCGAAGAGAATACATGAAACAGATATCGAGGAACAGTGACTACATTGTTTGACGACAAAGATATGAAGTTGTTGTTGTTTTAACTTCTTTTTTTATTCTTACTTTTTTTTTCTTCTGGAAAGCCATCTTTTTGTTCTCGAACACTGTCTTCAGAATATAGCTTCATTTTTAAGTAGTATGTGTCTTCTTATAATGGAAGAGAAGCAGATAATTCTGTTTCATAATGTGGTTGCGTAAAATTATCTTTCATTCTTACAGTTTTTTTGTTTTTTGAAAGCAGGATAAAGGAAAAGTGGGCATTAGAGAATAATATCTATTTACCTGGATTATATTTTACTTCAGGTAAACTTCAGCTAATTAAACTGTGGAACGCGTTTCCAAATAATTAACTGCAATAAAAATTTCCATTTATTCTTCCTTAAAAATGATCTATTGGAAATTTTTTTTTATTAATTTTTGCTAAAGAACCCCTTTAAATTGAATATTCATTTAATTATCATTATTTCAGACTTACTTTCCCAACTTCACAGGAAAGTTAAAGGAATTAGAATCTTTATTCATCAACTAGCTGATTCCACGTAAGGCACCTTTGTAGCGTTTTGTCATGATTTTTGGAATTAAAAAATGTATATTATAAGACAACATGCAATATTCACAACAATAAAAATATAAGTATGGATATAAGAATTATGTATATTTAAAACTTCTTCACGTACACAATAGTTATTGGACATCCTTTGAATTTCGAAAAGCATATACACATTGCCAACAAATATACGCCATTATCAATAATGATAAGATAATTACATACGTAAAAGTATTTAATAACTTCTCCGTTACTCTAATGCATATTTTAGGCACAGCTGCAAAAGAATCAAACACTAATGTATACGGAAACGTAACAGAATAGAATCAAAGGACCTTACTTATGAAAGACTCTTTTGCAACTGCCGATGGTTTAAACTTCGTTTCGATAAATCTAGGAAAATTTTATTAAAAGCATGACTCTGAAATTTATTTACAGTCATTGAAAGGGCCATTTAAACTGAGAATCGTTTGTAACAAATTATTCGCTTTAAGAATTTCAGTCAAGATTGGGAATGGCACTTTACTCTCATAACAATATTTTGTACATTTTTTTACTGGAGTTCATTTCACTTTTCCAATAAAGTGTATGACAGAATTTGCACATTTCAGTCACACTGCCACGATTTCTTTCCATAATCTTCAACTCGATTAAGAAGTAACAAATTATCCTTCCTTTACATTTTTTTGGGGGGAGGACACAGTTCTCTGGCTTTCTTAAGCCCTTCCCTTCATTTCTAACTGTTCTTTGAAAAATTACATTAAGAAGTTATTGAATGTTAGAGAGAAACGTTGTGAATTCTGATTTGTAAGCAATTTTTTTTTTTTTGGGGGGGGGGTAGAGTTGGTATATATGACCACTAATTATTAGGAGGATATATTGGAGAATTGTTCGATTTTGTTACGAAAACAAACCGATCTTTGTCATCGGTAAAGAAAAGTAGTCTCTTTTTTTTTTTACCGCCATCCGACAATGTTACCGATTTTGAACTTATAGACAAATTTATCAACTGGAATAAAAATCTATTCAATAAACTCAAGTTAGAAAAACAATTTAAAAAAAGGCATACGATATGCTAATTGAATGCATTAAAATTTTGAAAATACTAAAATGTGAGGTCAAACAATTTAAAAAATTACAACAGTTTTAAAAGACAGCGTTTAAAAAACATATCGGAAGTTCCAGTAACAAGTTGAATTGAAATTCAAATTCAAAAAATACTACTTAACAAAAGCACAAGTAAAAATGTTAGAAGAAAATAACTAGAACACTGGCGAAAGCTCGAGAGGGATAGATGTAATATCAATTGAAATTTCTCTGATTGAATAAAAAAGTTCAGTGTACTAAAATAGGAGAACAATTTTCAAGCTAAAGAAATGTAATATATATTTTTATACATCTAATGTGAATAAAGAACATCGCAAATAGATTACCCCGACCCGCTCTAAGGCACATGGAAAAAATTAAATGCCCGGACCGCCGGGAACTGTGGTTGAGACATAAGAGTTATCGCCGGCCACGGCACAACCCTTCCCTTGGAAAGTACACCCTGTAAACGACGGGAGATAGCCAACCCCTACCTTTATTGTATATCTACCAAGGTAGCGAAAACCATCCACCATACTGGAAGCTTCTCATCCTCTTTTTTAAGGTGTTTCCCGTTGGAAGTTCAAATATTGGAAATAATGCTTTAAAATAGAAACCTATGAAAACCTTTTTAGCCATTACTTACTTGTGAAGCCAAATCTCAGTTGTAAATATAACAAATTTCCAAAAGTTTTGTTATAGGCATCTTTAAAAAGAAACCCACTTAGCATAGAAAAATAAGGCGTGTCTTCATAATTTCATCTTCAACAGCAGAAGAGAAATGGAAGAAGAAATATTTGTAACAAAGAAAAAAATGAACAATGCTATTTTAAAATCTATTTAAGATATTGCAACAATATCTTAAATAGATTTCACAGTATTTCAACAATGTTGTAAAATCTATTTAAAGACATTTTTAAAAATTAATCAAAAATAAGCAAAAAAAATTGCACAACACCAAAATCGATATTGAATTTTAAAACGGTGCAACATATATATTTGTACAAAAATATTCGACACATAAATCTGAAAAATATCGATTAAAATTTCACTTAAATTTAAATAATTTTTCACTTCGAGGTGCATATTTCCAATCTCTTCAGTACATCTCTTGCAAATCTGATAGCTCTAGCCTAAAAATGTCCAGTAGAGAGCCAACAGCACATATACACATTCTCCTTTATATTAGTAATAATTAACCGCTTTTGACGATTAGCCTGACGATATTCTCTGATATTATTGATTAGGTAAAATTTCAATTAAATATTTTGTATGTATCTTAGTGCATTTCTCTTAGTAAAGTAAACCTTACACTTCAGATTACAATTGTCACGTAACTCGTATTAGTTTAGAAGGGTTTTTAATGTTTTATATTCATGTATTATAATACGTGTTTCTAATTTTCTGTCATTTCACATAAAATTTGAAACTTAATTTGAAATGAGAAATGATAAAATTTAAACTAATTCATGTCAACTGAATTGAAGCGCGTTCTTAAAAAGTATAAAGATAGGAAAAAAGAAAAAAAAATCTATTTCCAAGTTTTGATATACAGCAGAATATACCTCATGTTTCACATAATATATCAAAGGATTAAACAATAAAATTTTCTCAGATTCAGTAAAAAAAAAATTAACGCACTATTATTCGAAAGCAAAACGTTAAGCTAAAACTGCGAGAATATAAACTGATTAACAATAATCAATCATAAAAAAAATCGCCTTTACTTATTTATGAAATTAAAAATTAGTTATTATCATAGCGGTTATATAAAATTTTATTAGTAGCATGCTTTGATAAGAAACATATTCAAAATCGAAAATATAAGGTGAATCTTTAGATTTTGATTTTCAATAATTGAAGATTAAAAAAACAAACCAGCATTTAATATTAGTTGCACTAGTGGAAAAAATCTGGATTCATTAGCAAAAATGATAATACTGTCGTAAAATATTTTTTAAAATATCTATAAAAGTTAAGTAATCAAGATAAAAAAAAATGGGGAAACTAAAATAGTATCACCGAAAGCTTTTATTTTTAAATTTTAAGACGGCTTGAAACGCTAAAATTTGGCTTAACTTTTAATTTGGATTACCAAGTATTATAATATGTACAAAACTTGACAGCTCACACTCATACATTCTCCTTTATTATATTTATGCACTTATTAGTTGAAATAAAAGAGAAGTGTGACATTTTCAAAGCGATTTTAGAGAACTTAAATAGAATCTAAATTATTTGTCCGACTTAGCTCAAATATACTTCTTGCTCAGTATATTGAGTCTAGACTGTTTTCCTTGGGGAATTTCTGGAGAAACATTTTTGTGTTTCTCTTGAAGAGCAATTTATAGCAGCCATATTAATAAAGTAATATTATTTTTTAACCAATCTTTTATAGGATATTCTCCTCATAAGTGGTTTAAATAATGATTTTTATTTATTTCTTACAACTAAAAAAGTGCATTCAACTATTTTTATTTCGATATATGTGCATTCCAAATCTTTCAAATTCCAAACCAGTTCTGCTTTTCAAACTGTTGATCCCTTCTAGAGAATCATTAGTACATTATGTTATATATAAAGAGGTGATTCAGAATGAAAATATATTTAAATAGGAAACAAAACTATTGATTCATCCAAGAAAAAGTTCTCAAACTACAGTCTTTACAGTTCTCAATTAGTGAAGATTCCCTGCATAATAAAAAGGTAATTAATAAGTTATATTTATGTTTCGTTTCAAAACAATATGAGAAATATTTAGGGATTGTAATATTATTCGTGACTGACTCAGGTCAGATAACGAGGGCGACACCTAAGTCTTCGCTATCTCTCTAAACTTTCGTTCAGCAAAGTCATGTGAGAATTTATTGCTAAAGTGCCAGATTATTCAAAATTAAATTTTAAAATAATTTGTATTTGAAATATTTGGCAAAATTTTCCAAATAATTTTATTTACTGAATATTGTTTTATTAGTCATTAACCATTTTATTAGTCATTAAACCATTTTATTTGGATTCTTATAAATGTGTAAGATTCTATAAGCCAGAATTTCTTAAATTTTGACTATATCCCCAAGATAGATAATGTAATCCCATAATAAAGTCAAGAAATTCCGAAAATCAAAGTAAGTTTGCTAAATAACTATTTTGAATGGAGTTTATATTTAATCATATAGTTTATCACCTCACTTTCTTATTTCCTTTTTATATGGTCATGAAATTTTTCTGACAAATAGGTGAGAGAAACAAAAATTAATGTATCCACTCTATTCAAGATACTGTCTCTAATACAAGCAAGATAACATTAAGTGCATGTCGCACCATAGCAACATTTTTTCGTTTATATTTTTTTCTCACCCCCCCCCCCTCAGAGGCCACACTGCCATTCCAATCCGCATGTAATCCATCCATCACCAAATACAGCAACACACTTTCGAACTGGTAAGAGGCCCTCTTCACTTGGGGCTATGTATTCAAACAGAAGGTCGTGTTGTGGGCGAGCAAATATTTTGATAAATCCCACGGGATGCTCACAAGGCAGCTCGATTGACAGCTTGGACAAGCTCAGAAATCGTGCGTTGGATACGGAGAAGACCACTTCTGAGACAGGTGTCCACACCACCTGCAAGCGGTCGTCGATAGCTGATGGGGCACGCCTACAGCACCATTTGGAGAAAAGAAGAAAAAGTCGTTGTTTCAG
Organism: Argiope aurantia; assembly: GCA_026543865.1. NCBI lineage: Eukaryota > Metazoa > Arthropoda > Arachnida > Araneae > Araneidae > Argiope > Argiope aurantia. Next base: position 61,161 of record JAPMOR010067822.1, on the reverse strand, counting down.
GTTTTAGCACTGTTTGCTGTGTGTAGGTGGTCTCTTGATGTCGGTTGCCTAGTCTTTTAGATATAGTATTATTTGTTTAAACGCGAAAGTGTATCGTAGGTATTGTATTTGATTTCTGTTACACTTTGGAGTGAAATGTAAATCTCTTGATTATGTTGTTTATTTTCTAAGTAAGTAGGATTTTGGGTTACGTTTGAATGACAGAACCTCACTACTCTTTTGAATTCATTCATTTCACAATGTATACTTCAATTGTAAATGAGAGAAGTACATTTTTAATACAAAATTTTTAATTCCCTTTTATCAGTGTTTAGTGGAAGAAATATCCTAATTATATTTTTTATCTGTTTATTTGTTTGCGTTACTGATAAAAATAAAATTAGATAGCAACTTTTAGAATAAATTATTTCATTACCAAATTTGCTTCGAAATTTTTTTTTTTATTCGGTGGATTTAAAACAATACGCGATATTCTGTGATTTCCACACCTAAAAGTAATAATAACCCAAATTCTAATGAAGCCCTATTTTACAACCCGAATCTCTTTATTTAATTGTTTTTGTTTGTTTCAATTTAGATCAGAAAAGAACTAAATAAATCATTCAATCTGAATGTATTTCTGTACAGCCAAATAAAAAAAATTATAATATTTCTTTTATAAAATAGAAATCAAACTTATAAAATAAAGCAAAACAAATAAATAAAAACTCTCTAAATAACAAAATAATTCTTTGATATTATATACGCTTTTACAAGGTTTTTAATGTGAAGTAGCATTTATGCTACTTATTTCAATTAATAATTTATAATATTTATTTCGTTGTTTTTTTCTATCGTGAACTCTGAAAAACAAAAATTCATTAATTGATTCTTGCATTTTCGATTCTTCACTGAATCAAAATAAGTTTCTATATTATCTTGGACAAATATTTCCTTTGGCTTCTCTCCCCCGCCCCTGTCAAGAAGTTGAAAATGTACCGATGCGAGCCCGATAACTGCAATAATATCATTAAAGAACATTTTTCCAATTTTTACCTCTCATTATCACTCTTACAGGTCCTCAATAAAGAAGACAGAGACAACAAGTGACTCGGAGGATGACCCGCCTTCCCGAGAACTTCACAACCCCCTTCTTTACGAACCACTTATGTGTGTTTAATCTTATGCAGTCGTGGATGGCGGGCATTAGGAAGTCGCGTCAGGTATTGCTTAAAGGCAGTGATTAGCGACTCACAGGTATCGTCCGATGCGAACAAAATATTAATTATAGAGAATTGCTCTCGTCTGCTATCCCTCTTTTCTTCCTCAGCCCCCCCCCTCGGTGGTTCGACCGCGACGGGTGCAGGGAGGGGGGAAGATGAAGGCGGAGTAGGTGATGTGCCGTGGGGTCGGGTTGGGAAGTTTCACGGACAGGGGCTGTCCATGAGTTGAAGAATGTTCATTGAAGAACTTAGATCCACCTCGTTACTGAGGTAATTCATAAAAAGTTAAATTTTCACGCAATAATATTTTTAAAGTTTAGTTTCCTTCTTTTTGAGGCAGAATGTAGTTATATGTATCTAACGTTCTTTCAGGGACAGAATTTAATGTAGATGATTAAAAAAGGGTTTTTTTTTTTTTCAGAGCACTCGAAATGCTGTACCAATAGATATTTTACTGTTGCACAATCCTCCCGTAGAGAGTAAGACTCTTTTGTACTGTTTTTGCCAAAATATGGGAGATAAGCAAATTTGCTGTTATTAAGAGAAAGAAATAATAAGTAACCCCATAAACAGAGTAAAGAGATCGCAATCGTCTCTTTCTATATCCCGAAAAGAGAAAAGAGTGAAAACATACCTTTGTTTTGAGGTAAAATTCCAATTTAAAGAGGAATTTCGCCTAGTCATCATCACAAAAATTGAAATATACATTACCATTACTAACAATAAATAGAGTTAGCTGAGGGATTCTAAAATTGCAATGAATGTATACAAGTACAAATATGATTCATTAATCATTGTATTTTAAAATAATTAATTTTATTCTTATTGTTTATTATGATAATTTCATTATTATTATATTATTTAACTTTTATTATGCTTTTTTAAGTGTAACAGGTTTTTTCTTACGAAAATCGTTCTGAATAAAAACGTTAAATTAATTGCTATATTACACAAATATCAAAATAGGATGTAAGCTTAAAATAAGAATTAATTTTAATCGGAGTCATTTCGAGTGACTTTAAAATCACATGACAACTACTCCAGCACTGGTAATCTCGCACCTAACTGCACTTCGTCTAAAGCCGTGCTGTTGCAGAATCGTTTTTATTTTCGGGCAAATGCATAAAGAATATCCATATTAATTTATAACACATTCGTCAAGCATCATATAAATATACTCCATTGAAAGTAGAAATATCCATAACAGCATTATCGAATAATTGCTCTAAATAGAATAAAGAAAAACTCGCGTGATATTTCATTATTTCCTTCTTCTATTATGGAGCTGATGGTCCTTAAATTATCACTGAACATTAGAAGGCAGTACAAAAATCCGAAATTAAATCAATCAATCTCTCTCTCTCTCTCTCTCTCTCT
>JAPMOR010067822.1:44867-58182 GCA_026543865.1 Argiope aurantia | reverse complement strand
CCTTCTTTCATTTGGATGTGATTATACGATAAGGAATGAACTGCTATGTAATGGATTTCTAATTCAATAGCGAACTAAACCTGAATATGTATAATTTGTTGAGGTATTTATCTAGAAATCGAAATAGCTTCTATCTACAGCTCATCAGATTACTTATAACGCACTAACTTATTTTTAGAAAATGCAGCGGTAGATTTTTTTCTTCTTCCTGTATTACTATGCGAAGACAGTTATATTCTAAATTACTATTTTACTGTTGTTTCTTTATTGCGTGACCATGCCTAATTTTGTTATTTCACAAAATATTTTATGCAGCCCCATAATTAGTATTCTCTTAATTCAAAAATAAATCGGTCACCCAGATTAGAGAGAATCAAGCCATAAACTTGACCTTAAAGGAAAATGGTTATTGCATTCTTGCATATATTTGCATGCTGATGGTGGGAAAAGCGAAAAACTAAACTTTTTAAAACTTTTAAACTGGAATTTTTACAATAAATTTTCCCATGTAATGAATTATACGAAATACAAATATTGTCAAGTAATAAACTGTTTATATTATATATGGAAAAATAATATTTTTTATTAGATAATATGATTGATTAATTATTAGATTTCTTTTAATTATATTCGTTAATTTTTCATTCTTAAATCATCCTAAATAAATACATAATTTAACAAGAAATATTCTGTCTGGTGCCTTTTTATATTTATGAAGAGTATAAGTACATTTCTGACTAAAAGTAAAGAAAAAAAATCATACTGTAACTTGTAAATTTTACAGTATTTTTCCCATTTATAAATCGAAACACCCTCATTATAAGAAGAAAGCGAAATTTTCTACTATTTAAATAAATGCAGTACAAACTACATTTATTTAAACTATTATTTTACCATTAGCCATTTTAATGATATTTAGAGCATGAGTGAGTCATCAGATAATAAGGTAGCCTCGATGAATAAGCACAATCTTCGAATCATTCAATAAGAAAAATTTTAAAGTAACTTCTTATATCTACTGAGCTTGGATATTAACACAACATCAACAAATATAAATTTAAACTAAAGTCTTCTGATATCTCTAGAAAAAATCTTCAATATCCGCATTTGATATCACTGACATCGAGAAAGCAAGGAATCGAAACTGCCATAGAGATTAACTCAATATGATTGTAGTCAAACAATTCCGCAATTCCGTTGCATGGGGAAATAACAACTAAAAGTGAGTGCTTTTTTTTTTGTTATTAGGATATTTCTTTGGCATCGAGCGTCTCTGGGAGATGGAAACTTATTCCATATATCAGTTTTAAGAACACCCATTATAAAAAGAGTAACAGCAACAGTTCCATTCACCCCTGCCGGGATTCGAACCCGGGACCTTTGGATTAGAAGTCCAACGCGCTATCCACTGCGCTACAGGGGCTACAGTACTTCGTTCAAAAGTTTTCTTATTTCTGATTTTCCAACCTCTCATTTTTTTTTTCTTTTCTTTTTTTTTTCAAGCATGGTAAAAATTGAAGATAAAGTAATGGACTCATAATTCATTAACTTGCATATGTTTCTGAATGGATCTTTAAATATCCATTCCATGAGTAATGACGTGAATTCTCATCAATTTACACCAGTTGTATTTTCTTCTTAAGTTCTCACAAACACTGTAATTGGCATACAATTATCAAAGCACCAGTTTTCATAAAGATTTCGTGTAGCAACATGGTTTTAAAAACAGATTTTTTTTAATTGAAAATCATTTCTTAATTCTCGATTTCTTAAAGTTTTTCAAATAGTAATTTCTTTTTTAACTGCAAAAATATTCCATAACCCCATCTATGAACATCATGACCTAAGCTTATAAACATGGAACAAAACAGGAAAATAATATATCATAATATATATGATTTTAAGAAAATCTTTCAATTTCAGCACGTTTTTGCTACTAATAATGCAAAATGTTGAAGATGCAAATGCTGTCGGTGTTTTTTTTTTTTTTTTTTTTTTGCGATTCCGTAATTCATCCGCTCGACTCTCTGAAAGTCGGGACACATGTTTTAAACTTTGGAAGCTTTCTTGTAAAGTGATATACGTATTACACGAGTATTCAAAATTTACAATTTAAAACTAAAATGTATAATAACTCCACAAGTTTAAAAATTTGTTTGTGAAATAAGATTTCATAAAAGACAAAACATATCGAAATTCTACGGAATTTCAAATAATCAAACATGAAACAATAATTGAAATCTCTCATGAATATTTCTCTGGTTGAAAATGTTCATGGGAGATTAAAACTTCGCTTGTTTTTAAAATCAAATTTCAAAATTCCTTATCCAATTTTGTTTGTCTTATGTTGTTTATGCAATGTTATATGTTTATGTCCAACTAAAAAAGCTGTCTGTTTAAGAAAATGAACAGCTTGTTTGCTACTGTCAATTTTCAAGAAACGTTACCTTTGAAATCATGTTTCTTTCAAATTTCTCTCTTTATTATTTTTATAGTTCTTCACTTTCATTTTTTTAAATACCAAATATTTTGTCAAGTTGAAGAAAGAAGTTGAGCAACAATAGGCCACGGTCATTCGTATTTATGAAGAATTCTCTACTGCATTAGAAACGACATTCGAACGCACTTTGACTGACAATTAACATGAGCCTTTCGTAAAGATAAACATTGCATAAACAATTAGGTCTATTTATTTGAAATCCAAATTAATTTTTAAAATTATGTTGAGAAACTATAACTGAAATGAGTGTGACATGTTTTAATCAGAATACAAAATGAATTTTTATCATTTTTACCAAAATGGCTGTTTTTTTAAAGAAAATAAATAATAAAAAATAAATCATAAATGAATTAATTAAATAAAACAGAGGTGATATATTGCATATAAAGGTTTATTCAAAAAGAAGAAATAGATTTAAATATTTATTTTGAATGAGTGACAATCGATAGAGATACATACGTTACACTACTAGAAAGTGGAAAGTTCGATGTTTTATTTTATTCAGATATGCGTAAAATAAAACATCGAACTTTAGAAGAAAACAAGGAAACATTAAAAGAAAAGAAAGAAATATGATTTCAAAGGTAAAGTTTCTTGAAAATTGACAGTAGTAAATAAATTTATGTATTCGAATATGCGTGTCAGGAACAGCAGCACCGTTATTCTTCTATGAAGAAATAGCGGCGTCTCAGGAAAATTCGCTTTGCGAGCTACAGTATACAAAGAATGAATACATGGTTTTAGTACAGCATACATTTCGTTGTAAGGGCAAGAAAATCCGCCATTTCCAAAACAAATTTGCAATTGCTACCAGGAATTAGTTGAGGGTTGCCTTGCGAAGGTAAAAAGCCCTATCATCCCTTACACGTCAGATGAAAATGTTGATATATCCAAGTGATTTCGAAGGAATCCACAAGCAAAAGAAAGAGAGTATTTAGAATTTTGATGCTAAAGGTATGGAGTATACTTAAAACTCTTACTTGTTACTGTTCAGCATTTGCAAGACTATATTTTTACAGCAGTGAGTTCAATAATCAGGGATCAGTTACTTTATGTGTTGAAAGAAATGAACTTATGATTCGACATTTATCGCACAACAAAGTTAACTCACGTCGAATGCAAAAAATAAAACTGAGCTTTCTTTTATTCAGTGATATATAAGCTTTCTTTTACTTATATCTTTGAATTGTCTTTTATTCAATGAAGTATCAACTTTCTTTTACTCATATCTCTGAGCTTTCTTTTATTCAAAGATATACAGCTTTCTGTTACTTATGTCTATGAGCTTTCTTTTATTCATTGACGTATCAACTTTCTTTTATTCATATACGAGCTTTCTTTTATTGAATGAAGTATCAACTTTCTTTTATTCAAATATCTGAGCTTTCTTTTATTCAATGATGTATCAGCTTTCTTTTCCTCATGTCTCTGAGCTTTCTTTTACTCATTGACGTATCAACTTTTTTACTCATATCATTGAACTTTCTTTTATTCAATGATATATCATACCTCAATCTGTTGTCATTTATTAGAAATAAATGTTTTAAATCTGTTCCTTCTTTATAATGACTTTTTAAATTCGTGGATAAAGAAATAAATAGGTGAATAATATCAATGAAACAGTTTATTAAAACACTGAATACTGACATTCATTTATTTCAGTCAATTATCTTTCTGCTTTTAACTTGGTTAGGTGCTGTGATAATACTAATCGTCTCCCTAAAATAATATAAACAATGGCTCCTCAACATTTTTAGATTCCGGTAGTTAGAAATTTATTTAAAATATTATTTTCTGCGTGTACATTTATACAAAAATTAAAACAAGCGAATGAAATATCAAGTAAGCCATTAATTAAAGTAAAATCAACTAAATGCTTCAAAAAAAACTTAAAAGATAATTATTTTTTAAATTATTATCTCCGCTTAGTAGTTTTGAACATCTGGATGTAATTACTTTTCTTTTTCAGGCAAAATTAATCTTCTTTCAATTAATTGAAACAATTTTGCGAATTATTTTATCATATATTGATTTTAATAAAGTATATTATAATATATTATCCTTTTATATAAATTGCGATTTTCTTTCAGGCATCTGTTCCCGTACTTTGTATCTAAAAAGAGATAAAATATATATTTGAGTGTTAAAAAAATTTTGATTTGAGTGATAAAAAGATTTGAGTGTTAAAATCTACCAGAATTTCCTGACCGACGATTGGACCTTAGAAAGAAATGAGCTGCGCATGCTTGCATGTCGAAAACTGTATACTAAAATGCATTTGTTGTAAAACGAAAGTAATATACAAATATAAATCTAATCTTCATATAAATCTAATTTTGCAAAATGATGTTTATAAATTCTTCGTAATTCTGATAAACACCATGTGAAAAAAAAAAAAGATATTACCGACCCTGGCAATTGAAACATAAAGTAATTTATATACGGCTTCTATCAAAAATATCGCATTCGACAGGATTTTATTGCACGGATTTGTTTAAAGTTTACATAGTGATATGAAAGTTTTCATTACAAATTCCAAAATGACACAAATTTAATTATAAAATTATCTCACATATTGGTTATATATGTAAAACATCTTCAAGCTTATTAATTTTTTTCCATGAAAAAAGTAATTCATTATATATGCAAAGGAAGAAATTAAAATTTAAAAAGCAATAAAGAAAACCATTAATAAAATTTTTTATAAATTATTTTTTAAGATTAGAAAGAAGTTTAAAGTTAGAAATGCGTATAAAAGCTTATATAAATTTTTATTTTATTCCGATATCAATTTTAATCTATTGTTCAATTTTTAATACATTTATTTTATTTATTCATTTGTTAGATGATTGCCTCATTCGAAACTTTTTAAGGATTGGTGAAAAAGAATCTGATTACTCTGATTTTGGGATGACGTACATCAAACCTAGCGAATCGTCATCTATCTCTCCAAATTTATACAACACTTTTCGCTGTTACTCGAATAAAAAATAAAGTGACATTTTGTTCTCTTGATTTTCCATGTTATAAATTATGATTATTCCTGTTTAACTCGATACTATACAAGGAAAACCATATTTATAATTTGGAAAATTGCCTCTTCTCTCCGAATTTGTTACTCTGGAGATCTTCAATATGATGATAAATTTCATACATCTAGTTTTTTGTTGTGTTTACATTATCGTGATCAAAAACATATATTTAAACATAATTCAAAAACAAAAGGTTTTAATAGAAGGGTAGGGTGCAGTGTAAAATTATAACGCTTTCCTTTATCAAACGTCACAAACACAAAAATCGCAAATAAATGTTCAGTAGGCTGGAGTTAGTAACCATGCACCATGCAGGTACGCATGCACCAAGTGCAATTTTGGACGTTCCCCCTGCGCTGTCTCCGCTGGACAGCGACATCCACAGCTCGCGGCCATATGTCATTAGAGGGGGCCATTACTTTAGTTCATATATAACCGTGACTTATAATCATCGCATCATAGAGCAGCGATTAATGAAAGACGGCTGGTGCCTTTGTTTTTTGTTGCGTCCGAATTCCTGAATTTCAGAGAAGGCTTATTAAGCCGGAGGGGCGCGGGGGTAGAGATGCAGGCCGCAGATAGTGCGATACACGGGTGGGGTCCGCGTATGACATACAGTAGGGGTTTGGGGTTTTTATGGGGTTTTAATGCATGAGCTGGGACAGTCGACCGCGGGCGCAAGGGAGAGTTATGATGGAGACGCTATCAACGAAACCACCTTCGAGATACGTCCTGCATAATTTGAGTAGCATTCCCACCAGCGTTGAATTTTTGGTTGCCACCGCGTGAGAATGAAAGAGATAAATATGAGGTGGATTTTTGAAAATCTAATAGCCTACTGTGCTGATTTGAATAATTCTTAAATAGTGGTCAACATTGCATTAATAATAAAGAATTTGAAATACTTTATTTTTAAATACAACTGTGAAAGCTTTAAACCACCAATTTTTAATTATTATTTTCTTTACGCTACAAGAAACAAGGAATTTAGCTGTATTGTTCCCTAAATAATTATTCAGCCACGGAATTCGTAACAAGCTTCATGCAATTAAACCTACAATAGACGTCTGACTCACTTAACCCAGCAGAAAACTGGACACCATTTTAATTAGGTTGAGGTCACACTCGATCACACTCGATCCCTCCCCTCCCCCCGATATTTGTTGATGGGGGGCCAAAACTATTTTACTCAATTTGGACCAGTCCTGTGTCTGTCTCACACATTCTTGGGAAAGTTCAGGATTTTCTTTACAAAGTCTTATATTTTTTAAAAGCCTCACCTCTGATTTGGGCGAATTGCTTTCCAAAACTTTGCCTGTTAACCTTTTTAGTTAAAAAAAAATATTGGTTTTTATCATTATGTATAAACATTAGTCACGCTTTCTAATGGTGCCCTTACCTTACATCATTGTTGCGCTTTCTTCATGATTGTTACACTTTTATACTTTAAAACACTTGGGTTTCGCAGACATCCAATGTTCCGATTTTATTATAAATTGACGTAAATATTTTAAAACCATGAGTGTAGCACAGTTCAACCAAAAATGGCTTTTTGCTATAAAACACAAACAAACTCCCTCTAACACCCTCAATCTCGGTAATTCTTCAGCATACGCAAACTAATCAGCAGTGGGTCGCGAAGGCATGACAAAAGAAGAGGATTGAAAGTTAAAATACTGATTATTAAAAAAAAATGTAAGAAAAATATATATTGATAATAACAAAATAAATTATTACTCTTAAAAATAGATAACTGCATATTATTATTATAAACAAACTCTTTATACCATTTAAATCTCCCAAATACCCAGTAAATGGAGCGAAATAATAATAATTTTTAAAAAACGAATAGTCATTTGATGGGATTACAATAAAAACTGATATTGCAGCTCAGCCCACAATAGAGGAAAATGAATTGTTCATCCAAGATTTGTTTCCTCCTCCCCACCCTTAAATACTCGGCTTTAAGGGTGGGGTGAGGATCCATCCCTTTAGAAATTCTATTGATTTCAATAAAAAAATGACTCGAAAGTGAGAATTGAAATTTTTTTAAAAAAAAGTGGCACACTTGTCAAAACTCACTGTAGTTTTGCAATTGGATTACATTGATCATTGTGAAAGCGGAGGATTTGTTTTTACATCCACTGAATAACCGGATAGCTGCAATTTCGAGTTTTAAAAAGTTTGCCGACTATATCAGAGGTAAGAAGTGTTAAAAGAGCCTTAAAACAGATGTTAAATCGAACGAATCTAGCTAAGCCATAAATGACATGTCAAACAACATATGAAGCTCAATTTTTTTTTTTTTCCTCGGCTAGCATTATCGATCTTTGACTCCATTTGATGATGAATTTCTTTTTTTGTTAAAATAACATAAAGCTGGATCAAAATAGCTAAATGAAAACACATGTGATATAGAAAATATCCCACAACATTATTACATAAAACTTCTTGTAAGTATCTTATGATATACTGATTTGTCCTTTTTGTTAGTCATGGATTAATGAAACAAATAGAGATAGTATCCCCCCCCCCCATGTCTTTAAGAAAAGGGTAAAAAAATAATATTTCTGTTTTTACCGAGCCTCCACTGCCTATCGTTCTATCATTTTGGTAAATATCAAAATGATGATTTGAAAGCGTGGTTAACAGAGCATGGATTTCACTCTCATTTACTCATTTACAGTCTATGGTTATCTCTTCAGTTATAAACATATAAGTAGCAAGATATATCCGGGTAAAGGGCTTATGAAAATGAAATAAGTCACCAAATAAAGCAGGTTAGAAAAGTTATTGAATTAAATCAATAAGAATATCTACATCATCAAGAACTATTAATAATAAAAGTTAACAGAAATTTATAAAAAAAAAATAATGTTATAAATTTTGGACAGCTAGGTGTAAAAGAAGTTGAACTAGTGAATATTAATTAAATAATAAACATTAAAACTAGCAGATTAATATAAAAACAATTGCATTGAGAGTAGCAAAATTATCCTTGATAAGAATAAGGATTGTAAAAAAAATTATATTTAGGATAATAATAAAACAAAATTGTTATATTTCGCCTAAAAAATATGTTTAAAAGATTATCAAAAAACAGAAAGAGAAAATATAGTGTCGTTTTTGTATTTATACTACAAACATAAGTAATACAATTGTTTGAATACAGAGTAGCAAATTCGAATACTATTTCTACTAAAGATTAATTTTTAATAAGGTAAATGCAATCGAATATATCATTCCGAGTTCAGGTGCTGGTCTCATTTTTCGACTAATAATGAAAAATGGGGAAATGTTCCAGATACAAAACAATTCAACTACCATTAATTTAGAAAAAAAAATATGTAATGCATAAAAAAAGTAACAACTTTATTATTTTTATGATTAATAATTTTTTTTCTTTATTTTAAAAATATATATAAGTGGGAGTTGTTATTATATTTGTATTGATTATAACATTATTACAAATTTCTTTTATAAAATTTGGCAACGATAAATGAAAAGAAATTTGCCTTGTTCCAAATATCCGATGCTGTTTGCTAATCGAACTGTCAAATTTAAAATATATACAGCTTAGAAAGAGATAACCAAAAATAGAATGTATAAATAACAATGATTACATTCATAAATTTCAGTATTAATATTTACTTTAGAAACTAGTTGAAATGAAAAGGGCGGGACTGGGTTGCCATTAATCCCTTAATCCTTTACTATCTATGTCTATTCACTTTTGAATCAAAATAAAAATCCGAGCATTTAAAAGAGCCCACAATGTGTGTGGAACAACAATTTTGATTCATGTTTCAAACTAATTTTGTTTGTTTTGCTTTAGCTTGAGCAACGGTACTTCATTATTTTAGCACCAACGACATATTTTTTTGTCCAGTTATGTCTTTTTTCTGTGGAATGAAATTTATAGATTTCATTACGTTTGCTGTCATGCTGTCACCATTCTGCCCATTTCTTTTAAATAAAAGCTGCTAAATCTAGAATCAATGCGGAGTCTTATATTGGGTATGGAATTGCATAAAGAATTGAAATGGCTCCCAGAATAGACTTAGTGATACTTAATCCAATAAAATATCTAAACTGAAAATTTCATACACAAAAATAAATAAATAAACTTTCTTGTAAATTTTATTTTTTTGTTTGATTGGATTACATAAAGAATATAGTAGATTCTCATGCAATAAGGAAAGAAATTCGTCATTGCACAAGAATAAGAAAATCGCGTTACATAGGGCATGCATTAACAAACAGATTGGAGCGAGTTCGGACGTGTTACTGATTAGTAAATACGCAAATTGCCAATGAGAAGTTACTTGCTTACTTTCTTGTATACAAAGTATACAAACAGAAAATATTCATCTTCAAGTAATCTTCAACAAATTCGAAGTAGATGAATCTCCATATTTCCGACCTTCATGAGCCCCCCCCCCTCAAAAACACACACACACACACACATTTTTATCATTATGTCTCTCTGTCTGTGAACACAAAAATCCAATAACTCCTGAACTAGACGGATGAAATTCGGTATGCAGATTTTATACAAAACTAGTAGATTTCCATCAAATTTTGAATTCCATGTAAAGGAAATCTATCTGTCTGTCTGAGCACAAATTAGAGAGGTAACTGCAAAGCATAAAGAGCTAGGTGGATCTTTTTACCCTCGTCTTCCTTCTTCCTCTTTCATTTTGTAAAAAAAAAAAAAAAAAAAAAAAAAAAAAAAGCTGTCAGAGAACATATTATTTTACTTTTTTTAAATCACTTTCGTATTTTGTCGTATATAAAAGTATATAAAAAGAAAACATTGTAATCATCAAAAAATTTGGCCTTTAAATATTTTTAGAATCTTTATGTTTTAGACTTACTTGAGTACGAAAAAACACGATTTTAGAATTATGTTTGTCTGTCTTTTATCACGATAACTTAAAAGTGCTTAAAACTTGTGAGGCGAAATCTGATACGTAGTACTAACGCCAAATTTACTTAGTTCTGTCAAATATTAAGCAAAATTCGTCTAAGAAAAAAAAACTGCCCTTGTGATGTGATCTCGATAATTCAAAAATGTAAAGAGTTGAATGGATGAAATTATATACGTTGCTTTATGATCATCAATGCAGATCTGTATTAAAGTTTGGATCAAATCCGTCAAAAATATAAATATCAGCTATTCTATTAGCTTGCATGCTATCGTAATGATTCAAAAATAATAAATAAATAGATAAAAAAAATATACAAATAAAATTTAATATGTGGTTTTGAAAAAAAGGACTGCATTTTGCAGAGATTCGATCGTATACTTTTTCAAATTTCACATTCAATTGCCATGATAAAAAATGAGGGGGGTGGGGAGGGTTTGCCAAAAATAAGAAGGACGTGCGTAGGGAGCTCTTCTGATTGCGGACAATATCTTTACTTTCGATAATTGGTCATTTCATTCCCTACTCTCGTGATACGTTCAGAATATGCGGACTGTAGCACTATTTTATCTGTAAAACCCATTTTGACCGAATGCATTGGTTTTAATAATTTCAGGAAAAACCATTTGGCTATGGACACCCTCATTTGATTGACTTATTGTGAGATATTATGAATATAAAATTTTTCTATTTTATTATCAATGCAAGTTTTTTATAAACTCTATTTGATTATCTTCTTATCAGATGTTGTTGTTTTATATTAATTTTTTCATAATTTTAAATAATAAATAATGCATTGCGAAGGAAAAACTTAGAAAGTGAATAAAACGTGTTTGCTGCAGACTGGTGAAATCAAAATTTTTGCGCTATAAAATTCCAATCCAATCTTCGAGATGCAGAGTCGTATAAGGAGAATCATAACAATAAGGTTCTGTTTTTAACGATACAAGTATTACTAGAAAGTCGAGGTTTGAAAACTCCCACTGATTGTTTTACTCTAAAAAATACACGGTAATCATGTTAAAAAAAGCATGTTAGTTTTGCTTAAAAATACACATTAGCCATGTTAAAAAAACATGTGAGTTTTGCTTAAACTAAAGTAGTAATTATTTATTTTCTAGCATGAAATAATTGAAGCAAGCTATGTTTGAATGCGTTCTTAATGAGTATAACTAAAAAGCAGTGTTAACAATTCTTAAGAAATTGTCTGGTCATCTCAAACATTTTGATATCAACTCTTTTTTTTTTTTTTTTTTTTTCAAAAAGGTAACTAATGAGTATAGCGTTTACAACTATACTTCATCTTTCTTTCAGTGTTACGAAAGGGTTCTCCTTCGTTTAGAAGCATTAAAAAAATCGTGATTAGACAATTTTCCCGGAAAGAGTGAAGCAACTTCTGTGGAAACATGCTCGTTAGCTGCTCGAAAGTAGAGTCAGTAATAAACGTCAGCTTAACACGATGAAATTACGCGGAGGAACGCATTAAACACACAATAAAGAAAAAACTTTTTCCGGTCTCTCACGCCCACGGTTTTTAGAACTCCTACCCTTGAGGGTTTCGATCAAAAAACTGAAGGCCCGAAATGAGGTGCTCTTATCAGCGAGAATACTTATTAAATTCAAAACGAGCCTGTTCTCATTTGTATTTTATACGGGTGTATATAAGAAAGAAGAGGAATGGATGCTTGTCGAAGGAAGTCAGTCTCTGATTTATTGACTGATATTGAAGCATTTCCTTTTCTTTTTCTTTTCCATCTCCGGGATTAAAACAAAATAATACGGGACCTCCAACTCAACAGAGAAATCAACCTTAAGCGGTTATGGATGCATTTTTATCATTTTTACAGTGTTTTTTTTTATGATAAATAGGTATACTTAATCGTGTTGTTTTGATGAGTGTTCGAAATCCTTGCGTGCACCTACTTGATATATGTGGAACCAAATTTCAGCCATGCTGTCCCAGATAAGTAAAGATCCAACCTGCTTTGAAACAGATCATTTCATATATTTATCAGCAAAAAATTGTTTTGAGAAAACATCCCGGCTTAAAGCATTTCAATAATATTTACCAAAAAAATTGTATAAAATTGAATTACTTTGTGATCATCTTTAGCTAATTATGCGTTGATTTCATTGTTTTTTTAATTATAGAATTATGACAAATCTATCTATGATTACGAAACTTTTTTCACTCTGAAAGGTTTTACAAAAGATATAAAAAGCTTTGATGTGAAATAAATGAGACTGGGAAAGAACTCGTATAAGAGTTAAATCAACTCGTCATCATCCAGTAAATAAATTTATTTTTATTGAAATGCTATCGAAGAAATAGAAATAAGAGAAAAAATATGAATTTCATTTGGATGTTTGTTTTACTAAACTTTTTTTAAAAATAATATTCTGGAGGCTCCAAGTCAATTATATCATTGCAATACTAAATATCGTTAATTATTTGTATATGCGTTCATGATTTTAGTTTCATTCACTGTGTGCAGATCATGTAAATGCAAGTACATCATTTTTTTCCCTATACAACTGTTTTATTATGGCTACTGAAAGAAATTAACCTTAGAATACATTTAGCAAAAAAAAGAAGCTTTGAGTTCGAACTGGTTGCTTTTCGATAAATATATTATTGCAAAGTCCAGATGATATCAATTGGCAGAAAAGCAATTTACTACCACAAATTTTAGAAAAAAAAACAACCTTAAAAGGGTTTTTATCTTTGGTGATTCAATTTCTGCTACTAAATTTATTAATATATGTCTAAATAATTAGTTTATTTTAAAAATATATTCATTATTTAATATTTAATAAAATATTAAGGAAAGGTCATATATATATATATATATATA
>JAPMOR010067822.1:0-44467 GCA_026543865.1 Argiope aurantia | reverse complement strand
ATATATAACAACACTTTTCAGTATATATCTACAACACAACATTTTTTTTTATTTAGCAGACAAATAAAGAATTTTTTTTATATTATAAATTTTTTTAGCATTCATATATCCATGAAACACCTGATATATAAATACTAGATAAGTGAAAAATAACACCATCGAGATAGTTTCAAAAAATTATTTGTATGTTTGTAAAACAAAAATGCTTTCAAGAATATGTGATGTAAAAATGGGAGACTAATTACACCATCATAATATTTGAGTAACTTACAAATGAAATGTATCTTCTTTTAAGGCTGGTAGACGTATAAAGTTAAATAAAAATGTATTTAGTAGTAAAATAAAAATTAACGATTCATTAGATATAACAAATTAGAATCATGTAATTAACAAACGAATAAAATTAATAAAATGAGAAAAGTATATATAAGATGATAAAAAACATTTCTTTGGACTTCAAGAGATTAACTTCCTTCACAAGATTATATATTTCTTTCGTTTTCTGATTGATGATATAGATGTCATTATTGCTATTTTCTATCGAATTTCTTAGATCATTATTATTATTTTCAACCATATTTGATGGATTTTGTTGCATTGTTCTTTAATATTTTTATTGTTAGCAAATCCGTTTGCTAAATTACATTTTCGCATTGAAATTTATTTTGATGATCACAAATTAAAATATTTCACATTTTTCCTCAAACTCTTACACCATATCAACATCAGAAAACTTAACAGTGAAATTCACGATATGAGCCCACTGATCATTGATATCAAAATTCTTTTGGAAACTTTTGATATCGTGCAAATTTTATTCTCATTATACTGAAATTAGAAAAAAAAATATTATTCTTTTATCTAATCATTACATATTATATACTAAACGCTGCTTAGGATGAAATTATTTCCATGCATTCAACTTATGAAAAATTGATTATTTAACTGATTGTCTCAAAACCCCTTAAAACCTTATTTACATAAGAATATTTCATGTCTAATATTTTTATATAAAATATATAATGAACTAAATCCTTTCATCTTCTGAAATGTTTTTAAAAATTAAAATGAGAATATGTTCTAAGTCACAATGAACTAGATGATTTTTAAAAGTTACCGTTCCTAAGTTTTTCCATAAGTTATTAATATTTCTTAGTTAAATACTTCATATTTTGTGCATAAGTATTGATGTGTAAGGTAGGTCATAATGAACTCTTTGAGACATTTAATTAAATAGTTCATTTATAAAAACATAAAAATAAACCAAGTAAATTGTTTCTGATCTGAATTGTTAATATTATGATATTAAGCTTATCTTTTAGTGTTCAATTAAATTTTTGACTTTTGGCAATACGTTCTGGTAACAATTCTTTGTACGAATCCTTTTATAATCAATCAAGAGGCATTGCCAAAAAAAAAAAAATTAAAAATAAATAAAACTGAGATATCCAAAAATATAAGCAGAGTTATTCTAATTTCATCGCTGTCCAATATTGGAGAAACTACAAATTTTCATATTGCAAATTAATTGATAATTAATTAGGTTTCTAATTAATTGAATATCCAATTAAAATTTGCATTTTGAAAAATTTACAGTATCCCTCTTCTTGCCGTGAATAAAAAGCGACTAATGTTCGATTAAGTTCGGTCCACTTGTTTAAAAAGAGATATGGGATATGCATACATACATAGCCAAAATAATTTTTATTTATAGTAAGATAATATATTTTAATGTAAAAGATTGGTGCATATAAAATATGACGATAAACAAAATTTCTTTTTTCGACAACAACATTATTTTTAATTAAAATTTGAAAATCTGTTGCATCAAATCTTCTCGAAACATTACAGGTTGCCTTAAAACTTTTAAAACCACTGAAAGTTATTTTTTTTCATAGATTAGTAATAATTTTTAAAAAAATGACTCGAAATTAAGTTAAACAGTGAGAGTGATAACTTAAATATGTATTTACAACTTTGAATACAATGATAATTATTTTCAACAGACAATTTCAATTTCTATCAACTGTCAAAAGCAATTATTCAAATTCAAAATCAAAATTTAGTTAATAAGAAATCTTAAAAAGATTTTCAAATTAATAGGATTTTTTTTTAATATGAATTATGTAGAATAAGTCATATTTTAAATATCTTTATTTCACATGTTTTGCCTATTTTAAATTCATGTTATTAAACAAATTTTGGGCTTCACCATGTTGCTTGTTGTGAAATATTACGCATGCGGTATGAAAATAGAGTTTTTAACTAAAAATA
Organism: Argiope aurantia; assembly: GCA_026543865.1. NCBI lineage: Eukaryota > Metazoa > Arthropoda > Arachnida > Araneae > Araneidae > Argiope > Argiope aurantia. The sequence continues at coordinate 42,193 of JAPMOR010067822.1, read as the reverse complement.
TATACTATTTAATTCATTCCGATAAAACATTCATTATATTTTGAATAGTAAAAAAAAAAGACTATATATTTATTATAATCAGTATTTTGAAAAATATATAGTGGTTATACCCTATAGAGGATGTACATTTAGGTGTTTCTGTATTATATATATAAATTATTTTGAAAAATTTCATAAAATTCATAAAAAAGAACTTTAGTCTCTTGAGAAATATTATTTTTTTTTTATCCATAGATGATGTATCGATGCACGGTATCAAATAAGTGCATAAATTATGTTACAATAGTTATGGTTATTCCATAAATTGAAATCAATATGAAATTTTTATAGTCGAAATTCGGGATTTTATAAAAGTAGTTGCATTTTGACTCAACTGATCATTTCTTTAAATAGTACTAGATCTCAAAATATGATTATTTGAAGATGGCATATAATTTAAAACTATTAAAAAAATATTGAGTAGATTTTGATACTCTTTATTTGTTATTGCTCTACTTACAGAGAATAACTGCAGTGGCAATAAGATGGATTCGAAAATACAGGACCTTAGTACAAAAGGGTGCCACTAGATGGCAGCATCACAATAAAGGAAAATTCCAGCATTGTACTATCAGTACCAACTGCGAAAGCGTTAATAAGATTAAAATCGGAACGAAGAAATTTTATCCTTTTTCAAATCGTTATAAATTAAATAAGCTTACAAAATATTAATGAATATTTTTCTTCTTGAAAAAATATTTTCAAGCATATGTTTATTCCTAGTAATAAATTAACAAAATATAAAGTACTTTTATTCTTGTACAATTTCTTTTTTATTTTAATGCAGTTCTATCGATATAATAATAATCTGCATTTCGGTTTGTATTTTATGAAATAAGCAGCTATTTCTTATATTAAATAATTCAATCAAATTGTGATAATTATATTTTGCATTTACCAAAAACATAAAAATTATAACTGTATTGTCACAAACATGACTTATCCGCGGTATTTGAATTCGCACAATTTTAAGCAAAAAACATAAATATTTTTTTAAATACAGTTGGAATTCTGACTAGGACTATTTATCTGGGCACCCGGTGATGCATTATACGATTCTTGACATCCTATCAATGACTATTGAGCTTTTATTCGATTCAATTATTTATCTCCTAACGTACTCATTAAACTTTCTCCTATTGCTTCAAAACACATCCAACACCCGGCAGTAAACAGTAAAATCAACCTCTTTTAAATCGCTTTAGTGGCGGATCTGCGTCGTAATTAGTCGGGATCCCTTGAGGGCTGTTTATAAGCCTTCGAAGATTTATAGTGGGTGTAAAAGTTGTCAATGGGGGAAGGCCGGTAGCCGGATCCTCCTCTTGACCTCTGACCTACTCTGAGCACGGGTTAATTGAAATGACCCTCGTCTCCTCTTTTTTTCTCCTTCATTACTTGTAGCTGCAAATCCTTCGCACTCCTTTTAAGTTTTTTAAATCTTGTTCTTTCTTTACGAAGGGGTTAGCTCTGATATGAGCTTAACGAGAAAAAAAATGTTCTGCCGCCTTTTCTTTTTGATTTGTTTCCTTTTCTTCTGGAATGAAATCTATTCTAAAATCATTAGGAAGTTCTTCGCGTTGTACGAGGTGGTGATGCCAGAACTAATCCTGAATTTTTCGAAGGAGATATTAAAATGAAAATTACGATGATTAATTAATGGTTCGTTATTAAAGTCGGCGGCTAGTCTGCGGGTTACAGTGCCTCGTTGGATTAGATTCAAATACTCAAACTGAAATTTAATTTAAATTCTCTTTCGTTCTGGGTTTTATAATTCTAATTCAACAAAATATTTTATTTCAGCGAATGGCAAAATTATTTGGTTTCATCTTGTGACCAACTATCATTAACGTTAAAAGGACTATTTATTGTGTTCCTCAAAAAATTATGGATCTTGTTCTGCTTTCAGATTTAAAAAAAAAAAAAAAAACCCTACATTCTTTAAAGACTTTAAAATATTTATCTGGAAATTATTTATTGAATGGTATTTAATCTAATAGATAAATTTTTATTCATCTAAAACATCTTTTTCGAATTCATCTCTATTGGAATCACACATGGTAGAAAACGTTATATAATAGCAAATTTTAATGCTTTGGTATCTTAAATTGAGTTGGAATTCTGAAATTAGTATTGCAATTATAAATATTCCTTGCAAATTGGAAGCAAATATTACCATGATTGTATCTCAGCATATGCATCATTAATAGAATATCGAAATGTTTACAAAGGGAAGAAGTATGGATAATGGAACTGAAAAATAATTCTGACTGTAAATTAAAAAAAAGAATTCTAATTCTGGTACACTGATACCCTAAAATGCGTTTTTGAGTCCCAGAGAATTATACGGATTCGAAAAATCAATTAAATAATATTTTAGGAAGAAAAGTGTTCGAAATAGCATAACATTTCATTGAAAAAGTTTTCCTCAGTATCTGGCATATTATTCCGTTGAAGAAGTTGTCAATTAATTGTCTTACTACACTAATTTAAGTTGTTATTACTTCCTCAGTAATAGCAAGATGAGCATTTGAAATATAATTGATATCCTTATCGAATCTCATTAAATCATTCATTGTAGGACTTATGTTTGTCTTCAAAAATGAATAGTTCAATATTATTCCCATGTTTGTTGTTTTGTAAGTGACCTCCACGATCGATTCTCAGTATCTATTAAAAATCTCTCCTAAATTAGAAAAGAAATGCAATGTCAGTATTCCGATTTGCAAGATTATTACTTTTTTAAATATGTGACAAGAAATAAGATGAGAAAAACCCAAAATCATCTCATATCTAAGATAAGGGTATGAGATTTCTTCATGCCTTTATCTTGGTATGATGAAATCATGGACTGACGAATTAAGCTGAAAAAAATGAAGTAAATTTATTCATTATTCTTCAATCATTGAAATTTATTATTATTTCTTTTTGTCTGCTATAAGTAAAAATATTCTGCCTGTCACTTTGAATTTATAATTCACGAAAACATTACAAATATTCGAATCATTCATACATATGGAGTATGTAACTCAAGATCACTTAGTTACATACTCAGTTACGTATTCATTTACTTTAAATTAAGCAATTTTGGTAAGAAAATAGTGCATAGACAAACATTACCTATTTTGCCACGTTGAAAAAGTTCAATTATTATGTTTTACTGTAATAATATTTCAGTTATTTCGATTTTATTATATAGGCAATAATATCGCAGTAATAATATTTCATTCGATATTCTTTTTTCACATGGGATTGGATTCATGAGGCTATTCTTTCATTCGCAAGATTTACATTTTTTTTTTTTTTTTTTTTTTTTTTGCCTTAAGGAATTTTTTTTTTAAATTGTCCTGTATGTTATCTTAAATGTACAACTCCCGAAACCCAACAGGTATTCAAAGCATCCTTGGGTTGCATATAAAATATATCCTGAACTTAATGCATCCAGAAAACTCATTTATCTTAAATCAAGCAACAATAGTAACAAAAATTATGCTTGGAGAAACATCACATAATTATCCATGGTGGAAAAATGCCGCTTATTGTGTACTACAGTAATAATGAGTATTTAGTTTTGGGCTTATCCGCTACTTGAAATGTCATAAATAAATCACAACGAAAAAACGACAAATGACGAATCAGTGGACTGCTTTTTTTTATTCGAATGTCTTCTCAATCACCCTTAACAGTGAATAAAACAGCCCCAGGTAGTAGAGGAAATTTAGATATCCCAATTAACATTTCTTCTTTATCGATTTTGAATGAAGAGATGCGTTTTGATTAAAGGTTAGGGAATCATCATAGGCTGTTAATCGGGTTCTCTCGGTTTTATGACTACTTCCTTATTGACAATTTTTCGATCATGTGGTATTGCTGGTCGAGTAAGTATGGGTTGGATCAGCTGTACCAGGAATACTCTGTTGGACGATTATACAAAGGCAGATTTCTTCTTTCATGTTATTGTTATTTCCCCCTCGAATGTTTCAAAAGATGCAATTAGAGGGCATTAGAGAAATAACCACTTGTAGTTAGTGGTGGGTTGGACACTATTGTCTTTTTGTTATTGATAAAGTGATGCGGTTGCAAAGAGTAAAAGAGAAGAAAAAAAAATATTTTGAAGAGAAAAAAAATTGCAAAACAAGAGATAAATATATTGTTTTGAATGCTGCTGCTTAAAAATATTTGTTTATTTTACTTGGAAGATTTATAAGAAAGTTGGTGTGCATATGGGGACTATGTTATTGTCTTTATCAACATCATATTGTTTGTTTTTCAATGATTGATATTTATGGGCATTTTATTTATGCAAAACAAAAAGCAAAATGATGCGACTATCATAATATTGTACATCACTTTATTTATATATGTATAACACTAACATACACGACACAGAAATCGTTGTTGTTATTATATATTTGAATATTACATATTCAGTGAAAACAAATCACTGTACGTACATATCAGATTATTAACTGAGCGTTTTTACAGATACACTTAATTCAACACTTTGCTAATTAATGAAACAGCAAAATATTATTAAAATGCTCTGGATAGAGTTAACTTAGAGGGAAAAAAATTAAGAAATAAGTATCAAATAAAGTCTAATCAAGCACGAAAATAAGATTAAACATTGCAAAAGGAGTAATCACTATGACTTACGAATATTATGGCCATATCTTCCAAAAATATTATCTCATTTTAAAACTCAAAAAATTGCCTTTTAAACAACATCCACTTCATTTCTAAACAATGTTTCTTTGATTTTTACTAAATATATTTAATGTAGTGCACAATTTGTAACAGACAATTTTTAATTTTATGAAATCCAGATTCATCCATCAAACCGTTCAAACGCATGCTTTTACAAACGTTAAAATTAAGATTTTTTTAAATGCTTTTTTTTTTCTAGTTTTAATTCTAAAGTAGGATTTTTATTTCTACTTTTATTTCATCGTATATACATTTTTTTTAAAATTTGCATGTGTTTTATTTTCTATATTTATTTTATTTATTTATTTATTCAATTAAGTGCCTGTTTTTTTTTTGTGTTTTTTTTTTTGGACTAATAAAAGGTGAAAATTTTCAAAAGAAAATATGAATTTCACATTGACTTTTAATAATGTGAAAAATCAATATAAACATTTGAAGGTTGAAAAAGGCATGTCGAGCAATTTTCTGAAATTAAATATTATATATTAAAATTAATTAGCTATTAAGTGGAATTTCGTATTTTTCCATGATAATTTCTGAAAAGTAAAAAATAATTTGCCCATCATCTTAAAAATTGAAAAAAAAAATTCTCTTTTCAATATTATTTTTTTTACTATATATATATATATTTTTTGTAATTTTTTTTAAAAAAATCTTTTAAGCATCTTTTACAATTTATTTCATTGTTTAAGTGAAACTCAAATCGTTTTCATTGTCGATATTAATTCTGACATTTTTTTTTCACTGTGGATAGTCAAGATAAAAAAAAAGTATCGGCTTATTTTTCATGTTAAGTGGGATTCAGTACATGCATATGCTTTTAATAAAATTTTTGAAATTTACTGTACTCACATTAAGGTTTAACTTCAAATCAAGCAATTGTGAAAGTTTTTTAAACTGACCCCGTCTTGTAATTTGAATTTTAATATTTAATTGAAATTTTTAATAAACATTGTGAGCTAACTGGTTGTCAAAGACGACGAGGAATAATGATATTTCCTTTCATTTGTTGTTTATTTACCTTATCGTGTCACAGTAAAACAAAATATGCTTCGATATTAAAAAAAATATTTAAAAAAACTATGCAAAGAAAGAATACGATGTACACTAATAAACACATTTGAAACCAAGTTCGAAAAGGCAGGGTTTGGTTTCAAAAGCTAGGGTTTCCTTTAAAAAGCCGTACATTCATTTATTTATTATTCGAGTTCGCAGGACAGAATATAAATGAATGGAGAGTTCCATTATGTAATGAACTGCAAGAACGTTAAGCACAGGAAAATTCGCTTAATTTTTTTAAAAAGAATTATTGATACACAAAACAGCCATTCATTTATTTCCTTAATGGATGTTTCTATAACTTAAGAAAAGTTATTTGAAGCAAAAAAGTGTGAGGAAAGCTTTGCAGTACCTCAGGGTATGAGTAAAGTGAAAACGAGAAACCTAATGTGAGAGAAAATGGGAAATCATTTAGGGACTAAAGGTTAATGAAGAGTTTCTGATGAAATTGATACATAATTTTTAGCGCGCTTAACAACCAGATTCTCACACACTAGAGACAACAGCTTGGTTGGAAAGGTCATTCTAGGCCAGTAACCGCAGCTTTAAGATTATTGAAGATTGTATTAATTTGGGGAAATAATTTATCCCTATATTTTGATTCTGTCGGAAGAAGTTAGTTTCCTTAAATCATTCCATGTAACAAAAACTGGAGAATTATGTAAAGATGCCAGCTGTATTATGAATAAATATTATGAAATTCAGTAAATATTTAAAGTGATAAATAGAATAAGTTTGAATGAGAATCAAAACTATCTGTGTGTAGCAAAGATAATATAGGAAATAATTTCAATATGTTGTCTACTTTGCTCAAAATCGTTATTTATTATTATTATTATTATTATTATTATTATTATTATTATTTTGTAATTTATAGATTTGGTTTTTAGACAATTTCGTAAAAAATAATAAAATCAAATTTGAAGAAAATTTTTGTTGAACTTTGAATGTCATTCAAACGTCTAATATTTTTAAAATCTTATTTTATTATACATTAATGGGATTTTAATGAGTGACAAAAATTTACCTTCCAGCTAAGCAGAGCAAAATGCTAAAAAGTTTGAAGTTAGAAGAAAGGTGGTTTTAAATTAACCGTCTCACATGTAATAGACTTAAAATTCTTTTTTTAAATTAAATTTAGCAAAATTTGAAGCTGAACAGCCTGTATGAACTTTGGTATCAAAATATCAAAGATCAAAAAAGGCATTCAAATCCTAGTCCAAAGCATCGTTGCATGATAATGTTCTGGGCTTAATTCGTCTATCTTTATTCTATTTTTAAAATTTGTTCCTAATTATATACCTGCAAAATCACATACACAAAATTACAATTAATATTGCTGCAACACGAGTGAGTTCAAATCCAATAAGTAAAACAATGAAATCTATTGTCGAGAAATATGTATAAAATTAGAAAAGAAAAACTGTACTTAAAATTAGTATCACTAAAAAGTTTATTATTATCATTATTGTTATTTTAATTTTCAAGTTACGTAAAAATAGTTTTTTTGCATTAATATGTTCTACGAAATTGCTAAACAGATTTTTTTATCAAATTTTAATTAAAATCTAATTTAAAAACTTTTTCTAAGGGAGCAACTTTTATCGTAGAAATAATATGTGCCAAATTCGGTGGCTCTTGACAAAATTATCTGATCTGTAATGTATATGATTTTTTTTTTTTGCTCCAATGATTTTTGCTTGATGTAATTAACTAATAGCCTCCTAGCTTATGAATATTATCAAAGATCTTTTAATAATGAATCGGATGGTCAAGAATGTTTAGACGTTAGTAAGGAAAATCATATGTTAAAAGACTTAGACTTAAAAGTCTCTAATTTACAATGAAGCGACCAACTTGTTTCAAATTCGGTAGGCGAGTACCACAGCTCGAAAACAAATATAATCAGTATGTTAACAATGTAGTCAACACACCACATATTTGAAGGTACAAAAAAATTAAGGAAACCGTCATTTTAATAAAAAAATGCCAAATCATTTACTTTCATATAATGTATGAATTTACCGAGATTTGCAGAGTTTCCTTATCTTGAACATTTTGTGAAACGTTTGACTAAAACAAGTACTGTCATAAAGTTACACAAAACTTTTCATATTTATAATTATTACTTATAAATTGTTGTTTTCTTGTATACGAAGAATAATGTGAGTATTGTAATCTCAAAAAACTCGAACTCGAGATTTTGACGAATCTCCATGTTTTAGATATTCCTGAGTTCAAAAACACATTTCTGGTAAATGTCCGTCTTTTTCTCTGTTTGTGAAAAAGATAACTCAAAACTGCTTTCAGCTATATGGATGAAACTAGGTATATAATTCTTACACCAAATTTGTAGATTTCTATCCAATTTTAAGCAAAGTCTGTTCAGTGGAAGTCTGTCTGCCCGATTGTTCAAATATAAGTTAACACGATAACTACCAAACGAAGATATTTAGAAGGATAAAATTCTAATATTTAGCATTTATAGCCTAGACACCTATCAATTTTGAACCAATCCAAGAAGGGGTTGAATGTGTGTCGAACTGTATTTTCAGAAACATGTAAACACGATAACTCAAAAACGCAATGATTAAATACATCAAATCTGGTATGTGGTTTTTGCAACTATAAATGTAGTTTTGTGTCCCATTTTTGTTCTAATCGGTTGTGAAAAATGGGCCAAATCACAAATTCGATTTTCGAATACTATTAATCGCAAATTGCAATTAATCACCAAAGATCGAGTGATAAATTTAAAAAAATGCTAAATTTACGAAAATAGATTAATATTGCTTAAATATTGTATATCATTGCCATGCAAGACATTCTCTAGGAGCTTAATAATATGTATATGCGAAGTATAATATGTATATGCGAATATTAAGTATATGCGAAAAAGTTTGGGGGAGACAATTTCTGTTAGTTTTTATTAACTTTTATAACTTCAGTTAGTTATAATTACTTTTGTTCTTAATTATCTATTTTAGAGGAGACGAATAAAAATTATTTCACATGCTTATTTACTTATGTTATTTTACATTAATTCTTATTCTATAGAAATACTTAAAAATTTCTATAATTTGTTGCACCTTAAATAAACCACAGTACTTATTCTATAAATATAATTTTTTTGAGTGCATATTCATTGGAAGAAAATGAAGATGTTTATACACTCTATAAACATCTTCATTTTTTAATTTATTTGCAAGATTAAGTAAATGACGTCATGCAAACCAAAAATTAACACATTAAAGAAGTTTAATTAATTATTATTATCAAATAAATAAAAGGCTATAATAAAAATAAATAATGCGATATAAATAAAAATAAAATATGCTGTTATATATAAATATATAAACAAAATGTAACAGAAATATTCATTTTGTAAAAATTTGCAGATTATGTAAATAAAATAAATTAATTAACTTCTATTATCACTAATTTTTATTATAAAATTGTATTATTTAGAAACTGAGTAACATTCAATTTTAATGAGTTAATACTATTACTGTTACTCCAAAAAATTTTATTTGATATTTTACATCACAGAAATTTTCTATTCAGATATTAATTTTCCGAAATTATTACAAGAATGCATAAATAATAACTTTTAATTCCCACTACCTTATCGCTCTTATTATAACTTTTAATGTTTTATAAGACCGGAATAACAAAATTTCATGACTAGAAATATGTTAAAAGTTAAATAAAGCAAAAAAAACTCTTACCGAAGTTGAAAGGACAAAGGGCAACGATAATTCATGAAGAATGTTGATGATAAATTTTCAGTTGTCAACGAACACGAGAATTTCATGACATTTCTTGCACTTATCGTTTTTTGAATTACAGGCAGAAGATCAAAAGAATTCTTTTCAAATTTCCGTAGAATGGCAGTCTTTTGATAAGAATAAAACCATTAAAACTTAAACTTATCTTCTTAGTTTTTCTTTCTTGTACTGAAAACTTGGAACAACGGAAAACCATTTAGTTTCAGATTGTGAATACTGATGCCAAATAACATTAAAAAAATAAATCAGAATTTCATCTTTAAAATAACGAAGGTTATCGTTTGACCTTTATGAATGAGGGGAAAAAATTCTATAATTTAGGAAAAACAATGTGCGTGATAATTTTTAAAAAATGTGACTTAAAATATATTTTATTTGAAAAACAAATTCTTGAACGATAAAATTTTTTTTATAAAGAATAATGAATTAATTCTTGGCTCTAAATACTAGAAAAAATAAAACTGAAACAATAGAAAAATCTTCTGCTTTACAAACTTAATTAACATTTTATTTTTATTGAAAAAAAATCGGTTTAATTTTATTTATTTTTATTTATAAAATTGTAAAATTGGAATTTTTTGAATATTTTTTATTTTTCGTTATTAAAAAAATGCCTCCTTGGATTTTTCTCTTCTTCTTTTGTAGTTTTTCCTCAAAAAAATTATAAACAGAGTTCACATTCATAGAATAAAAGTATGTATTTTTCAAATTTATATCCCATCAAATGTTGGTTATGGAATTAGTAAACATGTATGATTATTGTAATTTAGCATAAATAACTTGTTCTAAGTAGTTCCAAGATTGGTTTTATTTAACCAATATTATTTACACATCATAGGTATAACATACATATTTATTTGGGCCGTTTTCCTCTTGCAGAAATAACCTAAAACAACAAGAATATACAGACAGTTCTTGGTGCAATTGTTATGGGCAAATGGGAAAATCTTTATATTTGTATTTAGAACGTTAAAACATTTTTATAGTTTTAAATGTTATCAACGATAAAAACATAATTTAATTTAACAAAGGCTATTTGATCTGATCTATGTGAGTTTTATTTAATGTGCAAAATTTAATGAATGAATAATCAAGTAATTTTGTTGCATATACGAAAAAATATTAGTAATTTTGTCCTATTTTTCATTGAACTATTTCACTTGATTCCGTCTTTCATTTAAAATTAAAATTCTTTTTCTCTCTTTCATTTACAAGATACAAGTTATTTTTAGAAAATCTGCGTTCCCCCCACTGAATAATTGTACATATTACTGTTTATATATTTTGTTGTTGTTGTTTTTATTATTTATTACAAATTCACAAATTTTTTTTTCACTTTTCTTTTATTTAAAAAATTTTGCCAGAATTTTATAAAAATTAATTTTGCACTTCTAATTCGAAAATAAGAGCACTTAAGGTGCTTCATTTACAATGTATGCTGAGGATCTGCATAAAATTCTGCAATTTCACAATGTTCTAGATACATAATTACACTTAAAAAATGCAATAAAATAAAATATTTTTTTATTTATTAATTCGCATTTTGTTCTAACTTCATATCCAAATCACTTATAAATATTTCTTGAAAACAAACAATCAAACAAAAAAAATTCACAATTCTATTTTTGTGCAAATCCTCCTTAAGGCCATAATTCGCCAAATGGAGACATTTGAAAACTTTCTTTCCAATCGAAACATATATGCCATTTAAAATTTCGCATTTTCGTAATATTTTAAATACGTAAATATTCATACTATTACTACTACTACTACTAATAATAATAAAATATAGATAAAATATTATTTTGTGAAAATGTTTGGTAAGCAAAATGTGAAAAAAAAAATAGCAAATTTTTTTTTGCACTTTTTTTTGTATTTTTGTTTATTTCTTTTAATGTTAGCCGCCTTTGGCATCTATCTGGAAACCATGGTTTATTTAGGTAATGGGAAAATTTTTAATTAAATATTTTATGTAACTTGGTTCTTAAACAAGCTTCTCTTCCTCTGGTTTCTTAAGCAAAATAAGCTTCACACTTTAATAGACGTATAACTCATATTATTTTAGAAGCCTTACTTTCGTTCATTTTATTATTTATTTTCTGTCAGCTTCCTTAAACTTCATAATAAAAGGAATACAATTTGCTATTTTTGGACTTTTAATAATGTCACCTAATTTCTAGCCTAAAACAATGTAAAATATTTCGTTTTTCTTCATGCTAACAGTATTCTAAATATAAATTTAAATCTTTTACAGATTCTTTCTAGAATTAAATAAATATATCGTTTGCTTTCCTGAAATCTGTTTTACCAATAATGATATATATTAAGAGAAGGATAGTATTTGGATTGGAAAAAAAAGGCAACTTTGATAGTAAGTTTTCATTAATAACTTTGGTGTGTTTTTTTTGTATTATTGTTTATGAACATTATAATATTTGCTGAAAAATCTATAATTTTTTTAAAAAATAATCAAATGAAGAAAAGTTTTTTATATCGCAAATATATTGATATCTTTGTAAAGATAATTTTTTTTAAATTTTAAGACGATGCAAAAATCCTTTTTGTTCTGAAATATCTTTAAAGTTATCACTGAAAAACGATACAACTTTGCTTATTTTTTAATTAAAATTTTAATTAAAAATTCGAAAAGTCATTCCAAGTTGCATTCCCCCCTCCAAATTATATAAGTGTCAAGTTTGGTAACTCTTGATCAAACCATCTAGCCTGTAGAGCGCCAGCATATACACAGGCATTTATCATTATTATAAGTAAAGATAAAGATTGCTGCAACCCATCATATTTTTCATTAGCATCTTCAACATATATTAAGACATCGTTTGAAAATTAAAAACAATGGCCGTTTTTTTTATTATTTTAATTTCTTAATCAATTTTGTCAATGATAATTCGCAAACGGAGAATTCGCACTTTCAATTTCTCAATGAAAGTTCAGATTCTGCATGATGTTTTGCATTTCTAGAAATAAAAAGCAAAGATTTAAAAAAAAGTTAATAAAGAAGGAAATAGGATAAACAAATAAAAGATCAAATAAAAAAATTGATAATATAATATTGATCTAAAAGGTGTTATCTAAGAATTGCGAGAGGGTGAGAGTAGGAAACATTAAATTTTTCCGGCATTCCATTTTTATTTTACTTAACTCAAATGGAATAATTTTTCGATGAAACAACAAAAAAATCCACATCATGAAAACATTCGCTCGATCAACTGAAGCATCTTAATGTCACAACCGCATTATAATTACTTTTCTATAGAGTATAAAGGAAAGGCGGGTGAAAACAGAGAAAGAAAAAAAAAATTCTGCGGTTCCTTGGACTTGTCAAAATGCATTCTGGAAAACGAATTCATACAACAATAGCCGTATATATCTATAATATAATGCCACAAGCCTCCCCCACCCCCTCTTGTAATGTAATGACAGTCGGTCTGTCCTTCCATTACGTAATGTTCCCCGCCTGGGAAAAAAGCCCAACTTTGTAATTATCTCTGCTGTGACATGGGCAATTACTGAAGGCCTGGCATTTTTCGTGCTCGTCCCAGATAACCGCCCGGGGCTACATTTTGCCCAGCCGAGAGACGCGTTAGCCACTTTTTTTTTTTCTTTTTCTTTTGCTTGAGTATTGTTTAATGTATACATCGACTGCCCCTGGAGAGTAGCTTATTATTGTTGCATTTTGTTTTTTACAGAAGCTCACTGTCGGCCTGTCCCCCCGCCCACGAATGTGAGCCCCCCTTACGCGGCATAAATAGGTGTTAGGGTGAATAGGGGTTGTATGTCAATTGAGTTTTGTAGTCTCTGATCGATTTTGATGAGTATGTAATTAAGTAATAATTATTTTAATTTAAGAAGATTTGTTACTATCCTGATTAATAGGGACTATATCTGATATGGATAATAAGTAATATATACATAATTGGATAATTTACACAAAAAATAAGTTATTTTTTTGGAAGAAAATGAAAATTGCTCATGATGCATTAATTTAATGGTAACAAAGGCTATACTTTTTACATTTGTATACTTAAATACTGTAAATATATATCAGTAAAAGTCATCTGTTTCGGGTTTTTTTTTTTCAGTTCGAAAGGAATTTTTTTTTTCTTTCGAACGAAACTATTAGATAAATTCTTTTGAATCCTGTGTAATATTTCTTTAGATCCAGGAAGCAGTTTAGGTATTTAGTAACTTAAGGCGTCATTTTATCTTTCTATGTGCTTTTATTGTGATTTATTGCTTTTTGCGAATTAACGTTATATAATTTTCAAAATATTATACATTTAACCGGACGAAGACTTGTATTCTTTGTGCTTATTCAAGAATGAGCATCGAACTTTGCAGGCACGGGGAATTTTTTTCTTTAACAAGGTATAAAATAAATTTACTTTTATGCTACAGAAAGCTTTAGTTGTATCAAAGCACAATTTATAAAATGCAAAAAAATAGTTTTCACATAAATATCACTTGAAATATTTTATGTTTAAAAATATTTAATGCATAAAGATTTTAAAGAATTTGACGGTTCACTGAGCTTTAAAATGCAGTTTTTCCTCAACAATGTAATACAGAAATGTGAACGCGCACATTGGAATTCAAAGACCTGGACATCTAAGATTTAAAAAAAAAATAATCCTGAAATGCCTGTAGTCAATTTCGAATTGACTTTCACAAGCTGACTGGCTATTGTGGAGCTGGAATTTTTCTACTGTAAATCCGATTTTCAGTGATATAGTTTTAAAGCCGTCGAGTATCGGCGTGTCTTTTCCAGGTTTATTCTTCTTGCGTATATCATCGACTTATTATTTTTTTTTTGTTTAGATTTTTCTTTCATATTTCTATGGAACTTGTTACCAATAGTGTGTTAATAGCATATGCATAATGCTGTAATATTAATGTGAAAATAATGCATTGAAACACAGAAACAAAGTTAATGCTTAAGCAATCAGTTGACACTTTGTAGCATTCAAGGAATTTTAAAAGAAACATAATGAGATCGAAAAGTTGGGTAACTAAATTTTAAATGATCTTTCTTGAATAGCCAACGACTTACTTAATAAATTGCTTTCGATTTGATTGACCTTATTGCAATGCAATTAAAAGTCGTAGATATCAATTTCATTGAAGTTTTTTTTTTATTTTGCCTTTAATTGACATCCTCAAAATGCTCTGAAAACAAATAAATAATGCAGCAGAATCTCAATTATATGATCAGCCAATTTAATCATGATTCTTCCTTGTGCGGAATACTAAATTGAAAAATTAATGTATGAGTTGCTCAAAAAACTGAAAAACTCAATCTTCAACATACTGATAGAATTGATAAATAAATGTTGCGGCAATAAGTTGATGGGTAAATGTTGCGGCGATAAGTTAATGTGACTTTCACAAGCTGACTGGCTATTTTTGCGGCTACTGTTGCGGCGATAATAGCGTTTTGATGAAATAAGCTTTATTTATGAATAAAGCTATTTTATATGAAAAAATACATAAAAATGTAAACATTTTATTTTCAGAATCTCCATAAGAAAAGAAAAAAAAAGAACAATATAAAAACATCAACGTAAAATGAGAGAAAGAACAAAAAAATATCAATGCGAAAAATAGAAAGAATTATCTAAAATTTCACAATATTATTCCTCAGTAAACTTTAACAATCATTTAGTTTTAAGTTAATGTTAAGTTAGTGTGTGTAGAAATAAATTGTCAATAATAAGCTCAATTGTCAATATTACACTGTAATAAAATACCTAGTCAGAGTATTTTTCATCCGTTTTTAGCTTCGATGTGTAATTCGTGTTCCAAAGCAAAATATTTATAAAATATTTTAATAATGACAGAAATTTTGAAAGAAAAAAATCGTATATAAATATTGTTTTGAGATATTTTTTACTTCTCATAGATTCATAATTTTTTTTTTTTTGTCTTAGTAAAATATGCAAAAACAGATTATATTTGAGGTAAGTTGATTAATTGAGATTTTTTTTCTTTTTTGCATTATTTAACTGAAAATTTTTGTCATTGCAGTTTCAGGATAATATAATGCGATTAAAAGATGCACCAAATTTTATCAAGCGATCTCCAAAAGCAACTGTTGCTTGCATACAGTGGTTTTTTTTTCCCTGCAATTATCTACTTTTGGAATTTTTCAAGATGAAGGACGCTTTTTATACTCTGTGACAACAACAATTCTCATGAAATTGGGATAATTTATGATCATATGGTCATTGTTAAGTGAGTACTGATAATTATGGAATTTGTTGCACTTCTTAAAGATGAAAAAAAAGAAAAGAAAAAAAGATGCCACTACAACCCGATGGACGACAGTATAGCTAGGTATACATAGGTAGGTATATAGGTAGTTACATATTAAATGGCACATTCATTTGCGAATACTTTTTGACTGAGGCATTATCCTCATTAACTTGTATAAAAAGTAGACATAATTTGGAAAAATTGTAACTCAGTTTGCGAATTCTTTCGAATCTGATGTCACGTACAGTGAAAATTCGATATATCAAATATGATTTTTAACAAGAATCCCGTCTATTACGAATAATCTGTAATGCATAGCAAACAAACTAAACAAAGGTAGCATATTACTTTTTCTCTTTTGTCAATAAATGTATACTATTGAGTTTATAAAAGATTTCGTCTGAGAAAGATGACACAATGAAGGTATTAAAAACGCTCCTCAGAAAAAAAAAAGTGATTTAATGAAGCGTTGGATAGTATTGGGTACTTTTTTTTTTTTTTTTTTTTTACATCGCAGAGATATCTGCTTTCGATAAAAGGCAATATTATGCAGTTGACAAAGTGAAACAATAGAATAGTCTATTATGAATATTATGCATTTTATTAAAAAAAGTTCTAAATAAAAAAAAGAAGTATACAGAATTACATTATTTTTGTCATACTAAATTATATTCTTCTACTATGAATGAGTCACTTATTACAAGATTTTGTTACAATGATAATACTTATAGATTGCTATTACAATGAATTTTTACAACTTATGCCGTTATTCTATTTATGCCATTTCTCGGTAATATATTTCTAAAGCCTTGAACATAAGATTTGAGTTTTTAAGGTATACATTGTCTCAAAAATTAAAATTTGAAAAATTTTATGAAATATACTTACATTTTTTGTTTAATTAATTTTTCAAAGAAAAAAAAACAATCCTTAAAATGAATGATTCTTCCCTTTCATATTCATATTTTTCCCTTCATATTTTTCATTCGATATTGGAAATATTTTCTGAAGAAAGTAGCTAAGTACCATTTTTTTTCTCAACTCTGTTGCTGAACATTGCTACATGAATAAGAAATCCGCTTTACTTAGAATATGATCCCTTAAATGGTTAACCGAGAAGCCCTCAAAGCATTTTGTAGCGTCTCCACCTCCAACAATTCCACAACTGCTTTTCCCCCTTACCTGGTGGCGTGGGAAGAAGACGACTACGACGTTAATTGCACAAGTCACGCCGACAACGCATTTCTTACTGCTTCGGATTATCATTATTGCTTTCTTTTTTTATTGCCTTTTTTTCATTATTATTACCCTTCTTTTTTTTCCAGTTCTTTTCCTGTTCGAGGCAGCTGGCAGGGAGAAGAAAAGAGAGCAGACGATTGGGAGCCCCGCGCTAACTGGCCAGCCACGAATTCATTCTGTTGGAAATATTTAATCAAACCCATCGCCAAACGACAATTTGATTACGAACGAGAAGTGGTTGAGGGCGAATATGATGTGACAAGTGGAACTTCAGAAACGATAATTGCATTCTTTTCATTTCGGCTGCAGTCAAAATTTATTACTCTTTTTATAAATTGTTCTGATTTTAAATGGTTCTACAATTCTTCAATGGTGTTTTTTCTTTTTAATTTTTCAATTGATTTATGTCTTTATTTCCTCGTGTCATTAAACAATGTTTCATGGCAATGAATGCACCTACGTTTGTGTTTTAATTATAAATTAAATATTTAGTGATTTGGCTTTTAAGCATTTGCATGATTTAATATTAGTTTAAGAGTAGTGAATGTCAATAATTGATAATTCAACTTGTCAAATTTTTCGCTAAATGAAATAATAAAAATAAAAGTGATTGCAAATGGCATGACCAAAAGTATTCTATTGCCAGCCACTATTGGCGACCAGTTGGTTCACTGAGAATATTGGTTTTATTTTACTTCAATTAAATCTTTATACATAATTTAATTATACTGATTCGCCGCAAAAAATAACAAAGCATAAGCGTGTAAGCATCAAATTACAACAGATATTAAAAATGAATTATTTTAATTGTCTTACACTTGTTCCTTTCTTTCTGTACATAGATATTTCTTATTAAATCCATGAATCATAATGCTATTACAAACGTAATCTGTCTTCTAAGCTTGATAGTATTGTAACTTCACTTTCATTTTCCTCATATAAATTATACAGATGTTTAGCAGAATTCTTCTTTTATTAACTTTACACAATGGAAGAAAATCTAGCAATTAAATATTTCACAACAAAGCATTTTCAGTTAACAATAAAAACTCTCGCTGAAGAAAAATTATACAAGAAATTTTTTAAAAAAATGCCGAAATTTATACATACATTTTTATAACAATTAAATTGCTATAATTAAAAAGAAATTTTTTTTAAATGACAAAAAAATCAGCTTTGTGCAATAATATATTCAGAAGTTATCACAGAAAAACGCTATATATATATATTTTTTATTAATTAAAATTCTTATTAAGATTTTCAAATCAATTTCTCCAAATCGCACATCGTCATTTTCCAAAGTGATTTCTGTGTCAAATTTGTCATTTTTAGATTAGTCTGTCTTGTAAACCGCCAATATATACAAACATTCTCATTTATTATTAGTAGAGATATACTGATTGATGGAAATTCTAACTTAATATGGCGATGTTGGAAATCCCATGCAAACAGCATTTCAAAGTTACAACAATTTCAGCGAAAACTATTTATCAAAATTAAATGTACAATTGTCAGAAAACTTTTTAAAATTATGTTTTCCGTATAAACTGAGTGTATTTCATGCAATGTTGCAAAAAAATTACAACACAGCTATTAAACTTTTCTTTGGAATTCTTTCCCTAAAACATATAATAAATAAAATAAAATAATAAATAAAACAAAATAATAAATAAAATAAAATAATAAACAAAATAAAATAAAGCATTTCCATAAAATATAGAAATCTCTTTACAGAAATATTAAAAGCAAAGGACAAAAAAAACATCAATGCACAAGTTAATAAAATTTTCAGTAGAGGCAATTAACAGGAAAGAAATAAAATTCTAGATTTTTATTTCTATTTTATATTACTTGTTTAGTTTTATACTTTTTTTTCGTTTCGTAATATGCACATTATGCATGAAATGATCTTTCCTAAATTACAAAGACAATACAACGAAAAAAAAAATTGTTTTAAAGTTACTTTTTAAATACCTCACGACTTCATGTATGTGAGGAGAAAATCTTAAGTAATAATATTCAGCAGCATAGCTATTTAAGCAAATTTTTGCCTGCAGCACTTATTTTTCTATCGAAACTTTAGGAAACAGCATTATAGGCTTATTGAATCCAATTTAAGTTCACATGACACACTGAATATTGTTATGTAACAGGACGTAAAAAAATTTCTCATCACAGCACAGCATAAGAAAAAAGTGAAATTAAATCTTAGATGATTGTTTAGATATGACGTTTGATAGATGATACGTTTGTCATGTAACTTAGATGATACGTTTGTCATTTAACTGTAATGCCACTAGAATTGATTCCATTGCAAAAAGTAAATCAATAAGTGCCATTTTTTTTTAAAGAACTTTTATTTGCAAGAGTGTAATAACCTTTTCTATCAATTATTTAATCTGTTTTTGTTAAATAGTTGATTTTAAGTAAATTATAAATTGGTGTAATGATTTTTAATATCAAATACGTCTTGTTTCCAACGAGAAAAAAAATTAAAAGCGACGAAAAAGAATTTCAAAAGGGAATCAAAGTATCCAAGGACATTTTTTTCATGCTCACATAATAAAGTTCCTAATTCGAATATGGAATCCACAGCAAATTTTGTAATTAGAACTCATGACATCCAATACAATTATCATCCTATTTGAAATCACAGCTTATTTAACTTTTTTTAAAAATATTGTTTATTTTTAGCATTTATTATAAATTATTCTAAGTGATAACTTATTAAGTTTTATTTGAATTATTCATTCTATTTATATTTTGTAAGTTAAATAATAAATGTCAGTATGTTGCAAAAACTATGGTACTTAAAAGTTTGAGTGCTATTAAAACTTAAAAATTTCCTTTCGAATTTCCAGAAATTGTGTTTTTAATAACTTAAAACTGTTAAATGATAACATGAAAAAACATTTTCGTAGGATAATCTCTTTCTATTTTGCATTATAACAACTAAATGCGGAATAACAACGGGTTTTTTTAAACTCCAAAAGTTTCTTTTTTCCAATTGCCTTTACAAACTTCGATGAGCCTCAAAATATAAAATAAGAAGTTTTTTAAAAAAAGACAAAAGTAGAAAACCGAATGAATTTATTGCCAAAGTTAACGAACAAACATGGCTACTTTTCTACATAATCTACGTGAAGATTCAGGCATTTGCCATGAACGACATTGCCGTTCCATCGACGTGAAGATTCAGGTACTAGATTTCCGATTTCCTCTTCGAAAAAAGTCACCACCACAGATGTGAGAAGTCTATTTTTGACGATTCTCATTCCGGAAGTCGGTTGAGTTTTCTTTTAAGAAACTAATATGGATTAGGAATTGCTTATAGTTCCTTTGAAGCTCTCATTAGACTGGAAGTTCGTTGAGTTTTCTTTTAAGAAAAGAATATGGAGTAAGAATTGCTTGAAACCCTTTATTAATCTTGTTCTTTGAGCTTTTTTTTTAAAAAAAAAAGAAAAAAAAAAGAATACGTGGAAGAAATCGCTTACCGTTCCTTTGAAGCTTCTCATTAATCTGGAAGTTCGTTCAGTTTTCCTTTAAGAAAAGAACATGAGTAGGAATTGTCTCTGACATTCAAACGCGTTAATACGCAAGAAGTAGAATTGATTTTTTTCCCCCGCTTCATAGCAAACATACCGATTTCATATTCGAAACAAATTTTTCTTTTAACATCTTAATTATTTCAATAAAATGTCTGTAAATACGTCACAAAATTGCCGATCTGTTAAATGGCAACATGAAAACCCCCTGATAAGTAAAATGTTTCTTTTCATTACACCTAATCATATTAATTCAAGTATCAATGGAGTATAAAACTTACGTTCAATAGTACAATCAAATATCGTTGACTTAGGAACAAATCTTCGGATAGACTCTTCCCCCTCCCCCTCTTTCACTATTATTAGTATAGATGTTTTCAAATAATAGCAAGCTTGTAATGGGACCTTCCATTGACTGCTGCCACAAACTATTTCTTTTACATTAATTTTTTTAAATAAAAATTATTTATAATGGATATTAACAAAAATCAACAACTCAAACACTCATTTTACAATTCTGGGAAATAACGCAGAAGGCAGAAGCGGAAGAAGATAGTGTAAAGAAGCATACCCACAGTGACTTTTATTTATATTAAAATGAATCGTTTATTTGAAAATCAACAAAAAAGGACAATTTGAAACACTTTATTCAAAACTGGCATAAATCGAATTCCTATTTTTTGAAATATGAGAAAACAAAATGAAAAAGTGGAACTTCCATGATTAATTTAGGATACTTGGTCACTTTAGTTGAGCAAAAGATTTTACAATTACGCAAGTGAATTTTCAAAATATATCTTTATTAATTGTGAATTCTTAGAAAAAAAATGTAAGCAAAAACAGCATTTTTACTGAGAATTCTGTCTGAAAATTCACTCTTATATCTGGCAGTTGAAAAAACAGAAATGGCAGTTGAAAAAAAAATAATACTCGTTAAAAAAGAAAAACCTTTGACTCGATCTCTGGAACATCCTGTAATTGATGCCTAAACGAGAAAGCTTTTGAAGTGGAGACAGCCCCCGAAATCGTGACAGAGCGTAACAACAATTCGCATAAAAGAAAATCTCACAGTACAAGAAAGAGGAATGAAAACTTTTTCTCACCCCCGCAATCTGTGGGGCGAGAACCTGTCCCATAAAAGTTGGGGTGGGTGGTGTACAAAATAATAAAGAAGAAAAAAACACCCCTCTTACAACCGGTGATTACGAAATTGAAAATCGTGCAGTTGCCATTTTGGGGTAAAAACAACTCTGAACTTATGGTCATGCCTGCTTGACTTTAACGGAGCGTGTGCTTAATGGGCCAAACAAATGGTTGCTCATTCTCTTTAAAAGAAATCAGAAGAAAAAAAAAGTAAATAAAAAAATGTTTAAAAGAAAGTTGGATTTTTTTTTCCTTCTTTTTTGTATGGCAATTTCCAAGAATCGTCTGCCGGCTACAGTAGCTTTAGCAACGATACGTATTTCCGGTGGAAAGTGTTTCAGACCGTTGAAGAAATGGGAGCTTTTTCAGCTTTTACAAGTGGATAAACACCTGTTGAATAAAGGCGTAGGACGAAGAGAAAACTATTCCCACAAGACTAGCACGAAATCGGTAGAGGAATTCTCAACCATTAATTTTAAGGAAACGGATTTCCATGTCTTTCAGAAAATTTCTGGATTTTTTATGGATTTGTTTTAGCTTTCATAAGCAGATGGCCGGTATTAATTAGCATTTTAATATATTTTGTCTTCGGTCGTTTGATTCACCAAGTTGCTGAATAAATTAAAATTGCGAATTCGTATAATTTTATTTTATATAAAGTTGATATGTAAGAAATTAACAAACCATTGCAAAATATTATTTCAGTTTTTTAACAACAGAATGTACATTTTAAAGTAAATAATTAACAAAAGCAGCAATGCATTCGTAGCGTAATTTATAAAATAAATGCAGAAAATTAAAAGAGACTTTTTACTTGTCTTATTTTTGTCTTTACGACAACGTTATGATGTTTCGGAGTTCCACAGTGGGGTCACGAGCACCTCCAAATCATAATTTGCAATAGCAATTATAATTTGTAAGTTTAAGGGAAATATTAAAATTAATTCAACTAGTGTGGACGAGCGCACAAAGCTCTAACGTCATAAAACTTGGCAAAATTATTATTTATTTGTTATGTTCGAATTGTTAATAAAGAAATCATATTTCAATTATTCATGGAAGAATAGAGAACATTCATGGATTTACGTTTCACGTGCTTTACGAAAGGGATTGATTTAATTAACTATTTTGGTTAATTATTTTCGAAATAAATCCAGATAAAATTTCACTAGTGTAGCTCATCATAGCTATCTGAGGCCGAAATAGAAATAGTTAGAAAATTTTTACCTATTAATGCAATTGTTTTCCCTCCCTCGTCTTTTTGGTGAGATGCTCTAGACTAATTGATTGCTTAAAATTACAAGAACTGGAACAGATCAACTGAAATTAGTAACTAGAAATATTTATACGTTGTTCTCGGATTCAACAAAGTTTGATTTTTCTTTTCTTTTCAACCCTTTTCTTTTCTGATTATTTTTGTCTTATCATAGAACTGAAATTTACATGCTGTGTTTAGGGATTGCAATACCGATTACCAGTATTTTGAGCTATTTGTATGATTTGCAATTCCTAGCTGTGTTATTAGAAACTATTTTTAAAATGTGACATGTCATTCAAAAAAATGAGAATATAACATTTGTATATCGATGCTTAATAAGAAATACCTCATATCTCAGTTTTCAAAATTCCATAAGAGGAAGAAAAAATTTTTGTCGCCAGTTACAAATATTTCTGCCTTTTTTCTTCTGCCAAATATGAACAGGTAGTTCTCATGTTCACGTGTAAAATAAATAAATAAAAATTGAAAAAAAGGGCAGAACTTATCTTCAGTATTGGTGAAAATATATAGTTTTTTTTTCTTCCTATTGTAAAACTATAAATGAGATTGGCAGAGTTGCTTATTGTGTCGCAATATGAAATTCGGATTTCATATTTTTTCAAAAATGCTATCCTTATTTTATAACTAGCCGCCTATGGCGACCAGCCGGTTCGCCAGTATTACTGCTCGGTACAATTTTCAATTAAATATTTTAAGTAACTGGTCTCTTAAAGGATTCTCAAACAAAACATTTTTAATCTTCAAATTTTGATAGTCATACCAAACTTATACTGTTTAGATCGTTTGTTTCAATTTACCATATATATTTTGCTAATTTGTTGTCATTTCCGTCAAAACTTCAACTTTAATTTAAAATGTAAATGATGAAATTGCAATTATTATTAAGATATTTTTTAATAAAACCAAGCGTTTTATTTTATTTATCATCTTTATTGTTATTTATTAATTATTATTATTATTGAATGTGAGTATTGCAATCAGTATCGCTCGGTACTTAAGTCTTATGTTAACTACAAAATATTTTTCATAATTTATGTAATATGTCAAACAATAATTCAACAAAAATTTCTGAGATTCAGTATAAAATTCCGTTTTTAGTTTTGCTTTCAAAAGGATTGAAATGAAATCAATAATAATATTTTGTTCCTGTCTATAAATATATGTCAAAAATTATGAAGTCTAAATTTAATGCAGTATGGTATCATATTCTGAGAAATATTCTGGACACACCAAATTTTAAATAAATGAATGAATGTTTCTATTTTCCACGATCAACTAAGACTTATTTATGAAGTTTTAAATGCTAAAAATTTAGAAAAACTCACCATTTCCATAATTATAGGCCAATTAATCTTGAGAAACCTGCGCGCTGATTGGCGTATTTTCTTTGAAGCGATCGATGGAAAATCTAAAATTATCCTTTTTTTTATTGAATAGTGATATTCAAATTTTCATAAATCAGTCAGTTTAAGTGATTGGAAATTAACTCTTAAAAGTCAGTAATTTAGTTGATTGGAAATTAACTCTATGACCACCATAAAATCTGAGCTTTCTCTTGCGGTGTATGCATTCTCCTTAATATCCGTTCGAATAAAACATCACATACAAAAGTACTACATAGAACAAACACATCAAAAGTAAACATAACATTTAGATAGTTGCCAAAAACAAAAGAGAGAAAAATGCAATTAATAAGCAGACGATATTTAGAAAAGTACAGATATTTAGACTGGAAAATGAAATTATCTGAAATTGAAAACGCGCGCAGACGATATTTACAAAAGTAAAAATATTCAAACCTGAAAAGAAAAATATATGAGTTATTCCATCAATAAATGCCATAAGTTTGTTTATATCTTCATTATTTTATGAGTCATTAAACATCAAAATGGGTCCGGGACTAAATAAACATCCTGTATAGAGAGTGTAAAAGATCATAAAATAATTTTTCTTGAATTTATTTTTTAGAAAAAATAATATTTCATATTTGTTTCATTTCCTACAGACACGTGTCGAAAATTATATTTTTGCAGATTTCATTTCCAAAAAGATTTTATTTATTTTTAATTGGGGCTTTAATCAATGGATGGCAACACTTTGAAAAAAGCTAATTTTTTCCCATGAATGTGAAACGTGCTTAATCTTAATTTTTATATTTTACGAAAAAAATTATTGAAAAACATAGTTAAAATATTTATTTAAAAATTGATTAAAAATAGAAATTTAATTTTAAGGTTAAAATACAGGTATCAATTGAAAGATAAATTTTTGATCTTTAACTTCATGTAAAAATCTTTTTTGTGCTGTAATATTTTCGGAAGTTATAGCAGAAACATGTCAAAATTTCGCTTAATTTTTAAATGAATAAAATTCTAATTAAAAATTGGAAAAAATAATCCCCAATTGCACATTCCCGGCCTCCAAGGTATACACGTGCCAAATTTGGTAGCTGTAGGTTGAATGGTCTGGCCTGTAGAGCGCCAACACACACACATTGAGCTTTATTATAAGTATAGTTAGCCACCTTTAGAAATTCTTCGAAATTAATAGTTACTAAAAATTTCAATTTTACTATTTTGTGTAGTTTAGTTCCGATGTCTCTATCAGCAAAATAATTTTTAACTTAAATTTTTGCGGACATAAATCACACACTATTTGGGAAAGTGGTATTTTTGGAAGGACAATTTTTGAATTTCAAGATGGTGCAAAAATTCTTTTTTGCATTGTAATATTTTCGGAATTAATCTTGGAAAGAAAAGACAAAATGTAGCCTAATTTTTTTAATCAAAATTTAAAAAAAAATGTTGTCCCGAAATGTACATTTTTACCTTCCAAATTATATGTTGGCAGATTCAAAAGATCTGGGTCAAATAATTTGGATTGTAGAGCACCGACACACACAAATATTCTACTTTATTATTTGAAGAAATTATGACACATGACTGCGCACGTGCATTTATAACACATACATAAAACACCATAAACTCTACTAATAATAATTAGTATAGATTATAGGTTTCTGGTTTTATAATTAATTTTAATTTTATCATCACATATACAATATACTTCTAAGAAAATTCAAATTACTTATACATTAGTTGCTATATACTTCCTATTCAATATTATCTTTCTGAAAAACTCCTAATTAAAATGTTTTTCGTTATTTGTTTGAAATGTTTTGTCGGAAGTAATATCACTGAATGCTTCATTTTATTGAATGAGAAAAAAAAATGAATTAATTCAATTTTATTGCAAATTCAGTTTCACTTTTAAACTTACTCAGCTACTTTTATCAGTCATTAAATAAAAATTGCAAATCCATCAAACTAAAAATATATATTATTCTGCAGTTTCTTTACTCAAAAAGACTTCAGTGAACAAAAAGAGATTATACGAGGCGTCCACTCAAAACGTGACTCAACGGCAAATTTTAAAACCGTTTGAGATAAGTATTTTCTTCCAAATGAAAAAAATGTTTAAATTAAAATTAAGAGTTATATTTTATGTTGCTTGAGCCAATAAATGTTTTTCTTGTAAAATCATGATGCCTACATTTTTATAAAACCTTTTGCCCTCTTACTCATATTTAGTAAAGTATTTATGGTGCATTGACATTTTCAAAAAAAGTAGATTTCATATTTCTGCGATTAAAAATTACCGAATTATGAAACTTTGAATATCAATATTTTATACCATTTGAATGGCGCATCGTTGATTATTCTCTAATCATGTATTATCTTTTAATCAAAGCTCAATATTTCTTCGGCAGTTGTTGATTAGTCCAATACAATTTAATTCGAAAATTCTTAGCTCGGTTAGTTTTGGTCGTTAAAGCTTCTTTTATTTTATACAGCTGGTACCTGGCGCGTTGTTGCCGCAGAAGAAATAATTTTGGAAATATCGTTTGAAATTTGAAACAGCTATCTTATTTAATTAGGAATGATAGAAAGAATGATATTTATTTTCTTGTCGACAATGAATACATTCATTGAAATCGATGATATGTAAAGGAAAAGCTGTAAAAAATATTTATTCTTTTTTTTTTCTTTTACTGTATTATTCACGTGCTTTAGGGTAGAAAATATTTTTTTGTTTTTCCGTCTTCAGCAAAAATAAATAAACATCTTGCCTATCCGACACGAGAGAATCCAACACACAAATGGCCATGTGAAAAACATGAATTTTCTAGATTCAAAGCAATAAGTTGGCAACATTTTATGGATGAACAGTACGACAGTTATATATATTAGATTAGAATGTAGAGAATGCTTTTTTAAATATGAATAATAGGACTCGGAGACTGTATAAAATTTAGAATTAATAATGCCTTCAGAAGTATATTTATTGACTCAAACAATGTACACCACTTAAAACATTTTGCTGCTGCGAAATATGCGTCTATCTCTAACGGCTTAAATATTAGCGATTAGAGTAGACATTATGTATAAATGCCATTTCTAACAGAACAATTTTCTATTTTCTTTTTGATGGACTTAATTTTTATTATAGACATAGCTATTAAATTTGAAAATGCTGTTTATATGTTAGGGAGAAAAAAAAACATACTTGCTATACGAATAGTTTTACCTAGCGATTCGGATTTCTAAACCTCAAAGAAACAATAGCATTTTCATTTTGAATTCATTGATCCATTCATTCTTATTATTATTTGATATTCGAATATGTGTTTTGTATTGGAATGAAATAAAGATTGATATTTCGATGCAGAAATCAATCGGTAAAAAAAAAAAATTAACTCTGATAAGAAGCATAGGCGGTATTAAGATCATCTATCTAGAAACATTAATTAAAAAGAAGTAAAAAGGAACTAAGTAATTTTTTAAGTAGAAAAAAAATTCGAAAGAAAATCAAGATTTGAACTGATATTGGTATTGCTATTTTTATTACATTTATGTATTATAATTTTATTCCGAATTCCAATTTGAAAATTATATAGTTATTAATTTTTATTCCTATTTCTTTCCTGCTAGATTAGAATGCTTTTTGAATTGAGATAATATTAATTCTGCTAACTAATTGAACTAATTTGGCTAATTAATTAACTTTTTTGTACTATTTAACTTGTTTTAAAAAGATTCTTCTAAAGTTGATTAATAATTACTGCTTGACGAGTAATCTGTTACTCGGAAAATGCCAGAATATTTAAAAAGCTCGAGACAAATTCCTCGAAGTAGATAATGCAGTCGTAAAACTAAACAGGAAAAGAATGAAAGCAGATGCATCTTTTCATAAACGAACTTTCCGAAACACCTGCCCGTTTTTCGAGACAGTCATATTTATTTTAAACCTAGTAAAAAAGAAAGAAAAGGAGATCTTTAAAAGAACGAGAGCGAAAGTAGGTGGGAGAAAAAAGAAGTTACAAAAAAATTACGAAACAAGCTCACTCGAAACAACATTTTTAACTATAATGACTTTTCCCTTTTTGTTTGAGTTGATTCTATTTGTTTTCTCTCTCTCTTTTTATTTTTATTGTTCTGGACAGCAATGGTTTTAAACAGCAAATTAACTTTTCAAATTGAATAATTTGAGAAAAGTTAAAGATAGCTAACATCGAATAATTGCATTGGATTGCTTGAAATAAGCATATCTTTAAAATCAGTAAAAAAATACTTTATGTAATTGGAGTGTTACATTTAATTACTTTATTACAATTCCGGAAATTTTAATTAGCAATTATCCATCTATCAATTTATGAAAGTACTCATTGAATTGCCGAGATAAAATTATGTTGAATATATTAATGCTTTCCTTCACCATCTCAGAAGTAACATTCTATCCATACTTATAAATGGAAAAGTTCATGTGTTTAAGGTGCCTACACGAATCTATCACACTTACAACCATGAAATTGGCCCTCAGTAGTTCTAATAAAGATTTAAGACTTATGGAAACCAAATTTTAGGAATTTTATGGAAACCAAATTAATGCAGAATTTTTTCATTTCATATTTTGTTTTGTATTGGATAGTTTTTACACTTATTTGCTTGAATCGTTTCTAAGACTGTAGAAAAAAAAGAAGAAAAAAAAAACTCAAGGTATTATTGAAGAATAGATTAGATGGCATTCTAATAGAACGTTTTTCAACATTTAAATTGATTTACTGAAATATGAGATATTTTTCTTAATTTGTTAAAATTTTATTTTAATAGCAGACTTTTTTTGAAGAATTAAAACTAAAATACGTGCATTCCAAATTCTGATATCATAATCTCTTTTCAAATTTCTTGCGATAATTATTTGAACATTTTCTTAAATTTAAAACAAGAACGACAGAAAAACTTTTTTTTCATTAACTTTTATTTAATTGTTCACCTCATGAGTCTTCATGTTTTGTTCAGGTTTTACTTCTTCGGTGATTTGGCAAAGAACCAAATGAGAATAAGGTTCCAAGAATAATGAAAACTATTTTTATACAATTAGAATTCTAAGAGTATCATTTGAAGGATTTTTTTAAAATTCCTTTATCTTTTTTCTTTTTATGTCTTTATTTTCAATTATTTGCTCCATTTTTATCGTCTGCAATTCAGCATGCTATTACACGTTAGTGAAGAAAAGTAATAGTGCACGTGCAAAATGGGTCCTTTAATATCAGTTCTAGGACAGTGCTTTGTGAATATTGTCCTCTATATTAATAAAAGACAGTATGTGTTTATGTTTAGTGTTATAGAGATAATTGGAAACAATGAAAAAGTCGCGCAAAAATATTACGGGTTAGATTAAAAAACCTTCTATAAGATAGAAAAAAAAGCTGATTCTCAGCTCCATAAAGTTTTTAAAACTAATCGATGAATTTAAGTAGGAAATTTTTTTTAAAGTTGTATTTTTTATAGTTTCATATTAATAACTTAAGCAAAAGAATAGCCTTAGAACCTATAATACTTTTTTAAATATTAAAAAACAGCAGTTTTCTTGGATTCAATTTTCAGCATTTCAGCATGTTTTTTAAATTTTGCTCTTCTTTCTTTTCTTTCACTTTTCTTTTCTTTTCGTTTGCCAGCACCAATTGCCTTTTACTCCTTGAATAAAAACTAAAATAGTTATAGCATATTAATATGAATAAACAATTACAAATTAGTATTATTTTATATAATTTAGTAATAAATATATAAACAGTTCATACAGTCTCTATTATACTCGAATGCTTATTAATACATTATGTATTTATATGTAAAATATTTATATATACTAGCCACCTTTGGTGTCCAATTTGTTCACTCAGATTTTTTTTTTAGGTTACTAAATGATCAATACGGAAACAAGGCATTTCACCTTATTATTTGATATGAATGAAAGGCATGAATGTAATTAAATCAGTTTATTGGAAATTAAAAAATGTATATATATTACTAAACTAAAGTGGAAATATATTTTCTATTTCTGAGTTACTGATTGATAAAAACATGTGATTGAATGTTTTGATGGATGAATTTGAATTCTATCGTAGCATTAAAAAATTTTTTTCAGGTATTGTAGTAAATTGATTTATAAATATTATTAAAATTAAGTAAAAAATTATACGGGATGAAATTGATATTGACATAATGTTTAGTTATCTATTTTTTGTACTTGATAAAACTTTCTGTTTTAAGCCTATTTCTTAATTTCTTTTCCATCTTCTCTCCTGTGACTTAAGTGCTTTTAGACAACACGACAATCTATCCTCAGAACATTTCTAATAATATTTTACAGTTCCGTTTATTAGCTAAACGAGTGTTGGATTCTATACAGTTATGAAAAAGCTCAATGAAGCAGTCTGAAATTTTGTTGGTTTGTTTACATTTGGCTGTTGCCATTCCACAATAAGTAATAAGAACGATTTCTGTGCCACATACGTTAGCTTTATATATAGAGAGAGAGAGATGGATTATATATGCACTTTCGTTCTAATATGATAGTTTCTATAAGATGTCTATATATATATATATATATATATATAATTCATGGAATGTCGAGATTAGGTTAGCTCTTTTTCTTTAGTTCACTTTTTTATTTAACAATTCACTTTTTTAAAGGTAGTTTTGTTGATATTTTTGTTACAGTGTAGTTTTAAAATAATTAAAAACTGGTACTTAACGCGTTTATTTTTTTTTTTTACTCTTAAGTGTCGTACTTAACAGATTGATGCAGCTCATTGTTTATTTTATTTTAATGCATTCGTTATTGAATTGGCCCTAATCAGATTCAGGTAATTTAGGATTTTAAAAAATTTCCATTATATTAATTTTTACATCACATGAATTAAAGATGACCAAATAGAATCAAAATATAGTAGATCTTCGATTTTCTGGCTTCTTTCCGAATCGATAACGGAAAATTGAAGTACAATGCCTGTTTTATTTCAAGCTAATAATTCTTTTTCAAAAAGAGTGTTAAAGATAGTGTTGAAGCCAAGTGCGACGTTTTGTGAAATGTCGGACATCATCGGAAGGCGATTTTTGATAAATTAAGAAATTATTTAGTGAAAAAAAATAAAATAAAAATACAATGCATTACTAAATGCTAATGCAATACAATAACGATGTAAATAAATTCTGTAGATTTCCATAAAAAATAGCTCTGTAAATGTTTCGGACAGTATGACACTGTTGAGCGGGAGAATTGAGAACATAACATACACTTACAAATAGCGAAAAAGACCATTAATTTTTTTAAAACTGTTTTATCAATAATGAACTTATATTTGATTTTGTTCGTTTATTTAATTTTTAATACTTGGTAGTATTAGCGAATTCAATTTTATAATCTCAAAAAAAAATTATTTTGGAAAACCTTGCAGAAAAGAAGAAAAGAAAAAGAAGATTTAAATTGTAGTCATTATCAACCGAGTATTTTATTATCCGAAATACGATTCCAATGAGATCGGATTATCAAGATTTTGCTATACAAATCAACATTTAAGACAAATATATTTTTTTTTGTCAAATAGTTCAGAATATAAAATTTAAAATACAGCAAAATTATGGAAAGAAAATTAAAATCTCTATATTTTTTTCATTTAAAAAAATCTAATCTTTTCATTCGTTTTTAGTATCGCGAAAATCTTTTTAGTACCCTAATAAATAAATTCGGACAGTCTATTTACTACGGATACTTATTTCAATACACCTTATTTGCACAAGCAACCAGTCCAGGAAGAATAACATGTTTATTACGAAGATCCTATTATCCTCTAAACTTATCCCGACGGACACCTGGACAACGGTCAGCCGAACCCTTTTCTTACCTAACACCCATTGCGCGAACTTTCATGTACCTTTCCACCGAGGAGGTGTAGCACATTAATCAAAACTGGGGGCACCCATTGTGCCCGGGTACACCAGGTGATTCTTCCCAAAAGATTATTATACAACTCGACATGAAAAATATCATCTATTGCACCAAGTTGCTTTTTTTTTGGGGGGGGGGAGCAATCCAAAGAGTTGTTGAATTTCTGAGGAATTTTCCTCCTATCGGTAGCAGGCGGTTCCGGTCATTTTTGTTTGGTCCCATTTGTGCGAAGTGTTCACGCCTCTCTATATCTTAATAGTCATTTATTCCTCACCCCTTATCCTCTATTTACCCAACAGCTTTGTCGTCGGGTGTTATATGGAGGCAAAATGAGGAAAATAAAGCATCTAGGGAAGGAAGTGTTCACTGACCTTGTTTTCTTCCGCTTTCCATAGGATGCTATTTACAAATATAGATATTTTTTTCTTATGTTTTTTTTTTTTCATTATAAAGAGATACCAGATATCGATACTAGTGAAGAATCGATATCGAAAATTCTTAAAATAAAAGCAAATTAGTTTCTAAATTCAGATTCTTTATTTTCATATTCTTGTTCAGAAAGTATTTAAAAAGAGAATATTGTAATTGTCAAAATAATCGAATTGATGAATCTCCAGGCTTCCTATCTTCTTATCTGGAAAAACCTTTTCGGGATTGTGTTTGTCTTTGAATACGATCCTCAAAAAACGGCTTTAGCTAAGCGAAAGAAATTTGATATGTGGTCTTTAAATTAAATTTATAGAAATCTGTAAATTTTTTTAAATTTATGCAGGCAAAATGCATTCGTTTATTTATCAGAGTACAAATGAACACAATGATGCCAAATTGTAAAAAGTTATATGAACAAAAATTTGGTAGACTGATTTAGACCTAAAAATGCAAATCCATATGAAATTTTGAATCAAATCCATGAAGGGGTGGACAGTCTATCGATGTATACTTTCGTAGACATATAAGAGCAATAAAAATTATCACTACTTAAATAACAGTAATCTGATGTATTATCTTGTTATTAAAATTGTTGTCCTGTGTCAAATTTTGATTTCAATTTATCTGGAAAAAGGAGCTCAAACTGCACACTCTAAAAATAAAAATCTGAGCATTCACGATACTCACAGTCTTGCTCAAAATTCACAAAAGGGAAATAGAGTTTAACTCCTTTATTACAGAGTATGCAAGAAAATTTCCTGTCTGGTTCTCAAAAACAACTATAGTACGGTTAATTATAGAATGAATTCGACTCTTTCGAGATACAAGTGAATTACTACGCGCCAGTTCAAATTTGGAATTCGTTGCTCAAATTCTACTTACTGCTTCTAGTATTAAGCATATTTCTTTGATTGAAATATCTGATTATTTTTCTCTTCTTTATATTGTCACGTAGATATTCTAGTGTTGAACTCAATGACGTACACAAGAAGCAGAGCTAAACCAATTTATTAACTCAACTCAGAACTGAGAATACAGTAACTGACAAATCTTCTGCTTTTATTCAAGCAGAGAAAGTTCCAGAATACTCTTCTGGAGACAGTAAGAAAAGTCCAGAACACTTGTCTGGTAAACTAAAGAAATGTCCAGTTTCTTCTGGAGCATTAAATAAAGGAAAACATAAAATCAAGGGTGTAAATATTTACATATACTATTAATCGCATTGTCTCTAGCGGGATTCGAACCCAGATCTCTCGATCATGAAACCAGTGCCATGACCATTCGGCCATGGAGATTCGATTATCGTTCTTCAATTCGGCAATATTTTCTTTTGGAAGCAAAACTCTAACTCCTAGATTAGAATGTGAATAAATTTTGGGGGATTTATTTATTTTTCTCTGATATTGAGAATGAGCAGTTTCGTTGAATATATGAATTACGTATGATTTCAATTAAATTTATTATGATTAAATTAATATTCATTATCCCTTCAATACTGTATTATTATGCATGATACTTTGACTGACATTAGAGGCGTGGAATTTAATAACCCCATTATTAATTGTCTATTGTGTGCATGAACCTTTCTAATGGAATCAAGTCCCATGAGGTCAAAGGGCCATTAAAAACATATATGTCCGTGCACTTTATCTTCTGATTACGCTTTGTCTTTAGCGGTATCGGGACTTTATTTTCTTATTCAACATGTCACTGCGTCAGCTGATAATAAACAAAATCTGTCTTTCATCGCTTTCCATAATGCATGAAAGTCACAATAGTAAATACTTGATGAAACAATAAAAAGGACTGAATTTCATAGTAACAATGGGAAATATTATTAAAAATAATGTACATTTTTTAATATTTATGAAGTAATTGGACACATTTAAGATAAAAAAGGAAATTAATTAAGAATTAAATTAAATTAATCATTACACACAAACACAGGCACGCACATACACACTCTCTCTCTCTCTCACACACACACACACACATATATATATGTAAATATATGAATAAAAAAGTTCCAAACATAAATTTTAAAGAGAGCCATTTAACAATAATTTAAACTTATCGCACAAAAATTATATTTAAAAAATAAAAAATAAGTACCATTAGCGGTACAATATCTTATCATTAGTATTAGCATCAATATTATACCATTAGTGGTGCATATACCGTAGTTTGAGAATCTTGCTCTAAATAAATTAATTATATAATCTTGTTCAATGACCATGAACGCAACAAATTCAGTTTTTCTTCTAGTATTTATATTATTAATGTGATTTCAAAAAACTGGGAGGTTTGACATCTGAAGTGACTATAAAATATGTAAATGATAAACAAATGATTTGGAAAAAAGAGGACTTAGCAATAAAATATACCAGGTTCGACCGAGAATTCCCCATGTAAATAATGTTTTTTAAAAAGTTGCTTCATATTTAATTACTTTGGCATGCATAACTGTTTTACTAGTTTTTATTACATTTAATGTCAAGTGTTTCATATAGTATTAGCAATAAAAATGCTAATTGTCGTCTTCTTAGTGAATCGAATTAAAGATGCAATTTAGAATCTGTTATGAAAAAGAATAAGCTTTTAACGTGAATTCCTTTTTATATATATTTTTTGACTAATACTAAAAAACTCTTTATCCCAGTCTGATTTCAATATAGAAATGCATTTGTTTTATTTAATAGGAAACGAAATGGAAAGGAAAATTTAAATCTCAGCTTTTATGAAGCTTTATTCTCCTATTTATGATTGGTTTTATTATATATTAGTTTTTTTATAGTGTTTAAGCAATCTTAATACAAATAAAAGTCGTTTTGACTATGTATGCATGTATGTTTCACAGTTCCCCCTAAATAACTGGATCGAATTAGACAAAAGTGTGTAGACTTTTCATTTAAAAAAAAAAGGAAATACTGTCAAATTTTAAAAACATAATTAAAAATTTTATTATTTTGAAACTAAATAAAATTTTGCCTTTTTCCCATAATAATATTGGAAGTAATTATTCCCGAAAAAATATTTTAAATCATCTTAAAATTCAAAAATTTACCATTTTAATGATATCAGTTTCATTTCTGTGCAACATTTCTTTTAATTGTCATTAATGGTTCAAAATAATTAATTAATATTATTTATGAATTTCAGTGAATTTAAAAATTTAAATTTATTAAAATTCATGTTAACTATGAGCTATTTTATCACTATTTTTTATGTTTAATTTTAATACATATCTTTTCATCTGCTTTTAATTTCTTTCACGTATTGATTAACAATGTATGAGCCACCGATGCCAATCGTTGAAATAAAAAAAATAAAAAAAGAATGAAGCTCGTGCAAGCAAACGAAACAGATGTTCAACGACAACACTGAATTCACGTTATAAGAAATCAACCAATATTTGGGGGGGGGGGGGATTTTTTCCGCAAAAAATTTGGCAGAAATTATTCTGGAAAAAAATTATTATCTTAAAATTAAAAATTTTACCTTTCCAAACGATAATAATTTTATTTTTATGTATTTTTCCCCTTTCAATTGCTATTTAAAATATTTAATGCAGATGATATTCAAATAAGGTAAATTATAGGTAATCTTTTGCTGGGACACGTAAAGACTTTGAACTACTCTACCACTATTTTCTTAAAAATTTCTTTTTTATATCAATATTTAAGGACTTGAAAAGGGTTTATGTATTACAATATTTTGCTCTAAAATAGTTTCTACGTTAAAAATATTTGTAAAGCATGGATTTAATCCCTAAAAACGCCAATTGAAATAGTAGTTTATATGTTATGATTAGCAGTATATCAATCAGTAGTTTAGATCTTTATCAAAATTATACAATAAATGAAACATCATAATTCCCGTTACTAAACCTGCAATTTTATATACTGTAGGAAGTACAAAAGAGCCATTTTAAGTGAAACATTGTAGTAAATGGAATTTCCCCCCAATTTGTTGCATTCTAGTTACAACTATACGAAGATAATGTTCTTCATTATCTTTAAAAAATTCGAAAAAAAGATTTTTTTTTGTATCTTTACATGCATGTGTCCAAAAATACACTTTCAGACATGCTTGTCCAAAAACACACTTTTAGAATTCCATTTGTCTGCGCGCACGATCAATGTTAAAATGCAACGAGCTGATTAGAATTATTGTGTACACGGATACACTAGAGGATAAATAAACAAACAAAAAAGAAAAAATATTTTCTGTTGGATAAGGTCGTTCACAATTTGATAGAAGTTCATGGTTCATGAATAAATATTTAAATTTAACGATTTTTGAGATTTTAAGGAATTCGCTATTGTTTTTGGACTTTTTAGAGATCTTTGGTTTCATGGAGGCGGCATAGCGCCGATCAGAAACAACAACAAAAATTTAATAGGAATCACCCTGCAATTTTGGTACAGACCAAATTTAATTCTACCAACTTTTTCCACTTTTATAACTCCAGAATGAACGAGCTAGATTGGTTCAATTCAATAACAGATTTTAAAACAAAACTTGCATTTTGTGTATCGAATTTTGGACCCAACCCTTTGTCAGACTAATTGTTTTACGATCTGCGAAATATATGAATATAATGTAACAATCAGTGGGTGTGGTCTCCTCAAAACTCTCTCGCGTAATTCCTGATAAATTTACCTGTGTATTATATAAAGTTATTTGCGAACAATTATTACGAAAAAGTCTTTTAGAGTGCCACCTTTGGGGATTTAGCCCTGGGATATACAAACACCAGAAAACCAAATTTGTATTTTGGACGTCTTTTTGTCCAACTGATTAAAACCAAAATTTGACTCAGAACTGCAATTGTTGTCATAAAATCTCATCCGTTCTGGCATTTGTAGTCATAAATTCACAGATGTTCTGTCTTTACTAGATTTTCTCCATAAAACGAAGACGTCGATGACTCCAAGAAGTCGATGAATAAAATCTGGAATAATATACTAAATTCCACATATTTATACACTAAATTCCACATATTATGTCTGTGTAACAGACCGACAGACGGTGAACCCCTTGACGAATTTCCTTCGAAATTTTCATATGTTAATGCTGTGTATCAAATTGTATCTATCTAGCTTTCTATGTTTTGGAGTAATCATGTTAACTTATATTTTGCTAGTCGGACAAACAGACTTATTCTGAATGGATTTCTTTTAAAATTTTAGATAAATCTACAAATTTTGAGTAGAAGTCATCTAGCATCATCCATCAACACATAATCTTTTTGAGTTGTCATGAAACGTAATTTTAAAAATGTGTCTTTCGGACTCATGGAAGTCTGAAACGTAGAAATTTGTCAAAATCTCGAGTTCATTTTTTTAATAATTACGATTTTTTTTAACTATTACGCTACTTTTTTACTATTTCGTATGCTTCGAATACGAGAAAGTAAAAAAGCAGCATGAATATGCATGATTTTTATTACATGGTCGTAACACTACGATTGCAGAAAAGTGTCAAATTTTGCAGCGGAAAAATATTCTTTTCTAAAATGCAACTCTACCCCCTTTCCGACACATTAAAAATCCACTTTAATGCAAATT
The DNA here is from genome assembly GCA_026543865.1 of Argiope aurantia. Lineage (NCBI taxonomy): Eukaryota > Metazoa > Arthropoda > Arachnida > Araneae > Araneidae > Argiope > Argiope aurantia. The sequence continues at coordinate 3,840 of JAPMOR010067822.1, read as the reverse complement.
TAATCTGCTGTCATAAATCTGTGTTTCTGTTTTCACTTTAAGATTAGTTTTACTTTGAACTCTTCGAATGGTCCCATCTTCTGAACATAGCCTTAGAAAAGAAGAAGTAAAAAGTCCTTCCTTGTTGTCGTTTTTTTATATATAAAAAGATGCTAAAGGAGAGACTAGAGAACACAAGAAAATATCTTCTTCCGGAGTTTGTTCCATTTCAAGTCCTGAATACTCTTGAAATAAAAATAGAAGTCATAGTGACAGAGAAGTGAAATGATATTATGACTTATGAAGAGGATATACGTTACGATTATTTTTGAAGAATTAAATCACACTATATATTGAAAATAATCGTTAGAAAGAAAATCTGTTTAAAATGAAATCAAAATAATCAATCTGTTATTTCCTAAGCTACTAAAATAGCGTGCTCATTTGGTATTTGTTTTTATAATGATTAGCCTTATTATTATTTCAAGATTCAGAAGCATAAAACTTTATACATCGACTTCATCAAAGAATTATTTTACTCTAGCCTCCTCTGGTGACCAACTGGTTCTTAAAAACTATTGCTCGCCAAAATTTTCAATTCAATATTTAATGTAATTTGGGATCTTAAAAGCTTCTTCAAAATGTTTTTAAACTTCAAATGTTCATATTTAAACTTCTTATTTCATTATATAATATTTAATATTGTAGAAGCGTTGCGCTGTTCTATACATGGTACTATGTATCGCTCTAATTTTCTGTCAACTACCATTAAATTTGAAATGGAAGTGATAATACTTCAATTAACACAAATAAATTTCTGTTGAAAACAAAATTTATTATTGTTATTATATTACAAAAGACAGAATCGTTCAGTATTGAAATCTTATATGCACTACGTAATATTTTTATGTTATGCAATATCTCAAAGTATTATTCAGAGGAAATTTCTCTAATTATCTAAAATTCAGTTTTTAATTTTTCTTTCGAAAATAATTTAAATGAAGTAATTAATAATAAATTATTTTGTGACAATGAATAAATGTTCTAAAAAAATTATAAAGTCTAACTTTTATTTGGTTCTTTGGTTCAAAGAAATCTCATTCAGTGAAATATTCTTGGCATTCAAACTTTTAAATAAATAAATAATAATGAAAAAGTTTCTGCCTTTTCCGTGCAAATCGGATCGAGTTATGAATATAACAATTTTAGAGCAATTAACCATTTCATAATTTTAGATTGATCAGACTTCGGGAAACATCCGGGCTCTAATTAGCGAATTTTTTCGAGACGATCAATGAAGTAGTCTAAAACTGTGTGTTTTCATAAGATAGTAATATTCAAATTTTCATAACTTACTCAGTTTTAATTGCAATAGAGCAGAAATTTCTTTTTATTTAAAACATTAGTACCTCAAGAATATTTTGCTAAAGATCTGTATAAAAATATAATATTCATAATTCATCCGAACATTTATTGATTAAAGCTGTATAAAATAGTATGCCTTACTTCATTTATACCATTTCTCCTATTAGATGTACATGTTTAATATTAAATGTTTCGGATTTAGGTGTTGGGCCGGTATTAGAATGGATATAAAGCCACGTTTGCCTAAAATAACACAGAAGGATTGAATTAATAAGAAAATTAATTGAAACCTTTTTCGTACACTTATTTTTCTAGAATTTATTATGTTTCATGTTTATTTCATTCTTACAGACACGTGCTAGAAGTTGCGCTTTTGATAAGTTTTCACTAAGAGGTAATTTAATCTTTAAATTTGAGCTTTTGTGGATATTTGCCAACACGTTGCTCTTTTATATAAAATTTCATTTTGTGTTAGATAAATTGTTGTAAAATATGCTTAAAATATTTTTTTTACAAATTGGTTTAAAACGAAATCTTAATTTATATATTTAAGAAATTAAAATCATTAAAAATTTATAATTTTTAAAAATTTTTTTAATTTTAAGTTGACACAAAAATTATTTTTGTAACTGTAATATTTTTTTGATATTATCATGGGAAAACGCCAGAATTTTGCTTTATTTTATTAATTAATTAATTTTTTAAAATTGCTCCACTATGTATATTTGCCTCTTCCAAAGGATATATGTCAAGTTTGATAGCCCGTAGACCGTCAGTACACGCATACATTCATCCTCATTTTAAGTAAAGATAAATAAAGATGTAAATATATATAAAAAAAATTAGATGATACAGGTAGCTGTAATTTAAAACATTTATTGTTAATGCAAATAACTGATTCTGATATGCTGGCATTATACTATGCCTAATATACTTTTTTTTTCTTTTCTCTTATAATCCAAATAACAAATTAAACCATAATGCCCTCATGGCAGCTTCGAGACAACAGATTGAGAATTCGAGTCCCAGTTCCTTGAAATACCCTCACACAGACAAACTTAATACTCTCTGTCTAGGATCAAACATTTTTCTCTTGACATAGTGTGAAAGTTTAGAGACGAAGTACCGATTCAGATGTACCGAAATTCCGCCTATGCCTCAGCATTATGATTTTCGACCAAAATTTGTCCCTCTTAAAACTGGTGGTAATCAGATTAAATGAATAGAGAATGCTTAAGATCTATCTAAAACTAATTTTTATCTGTTACCATTATATGTTGCCGAATCTTTTGTTTTAAAAAAAAAAACATGGTTCACTTCTTTTTGAAACTTGATCTTCTTTATAGCTTAGCATGCTATCTATAAATTGCATCTTGAGAAATGCATGATGGGAAAAATCCTTTAAAACCATCTATAAATCAAAACCATTTGGCCAACAGTTTCGAATATCACAAAGCTACTTCTTTGGAAGTAAATATTCACTAAGAATTTTTCCAAAAATTCTAATAGGTTTGCAAATGTAATCGAAATTGAAACATTTTCTCCCAATAAATTTAGCTAATAATGAAAGAGCTGTTATTTTGTAATGGTATATAAAATAACTGCTTAAACTATTTTAAATTTCATAATAATAATAATAATAAGCTTTGCAGTAATATCCCTTTTCCTTGCAGCAATACCATTCCCGCACAATTTTTGCTCAGATTTTAATTAATTTTTCAAGATATTTTTAAGTACATTTTTATTCTTCTAGTTGTTGGAATTGTTTTTATTTGCGTTGCGATGATACTATCATTTTTTGTGTGTATGTGTGTGTACATGCTCTCATTGCTATATAATTAGAAGTAAATTATTAAAAAGAAATAAAAACAGCTGAATCAAGGCTAAGACATTATTATTCTACGATGTTCCGGACTAGAGTTCGACTTCCTTTTTAACTCACTACTTCTCTCTTACTGGTTTGAAGCATCCCCTGTCCTTTATTATCTTTTACTACTCGTCACCATGATTCAAACATCGCAGCCCATAGCGGATGTCAGCATGTTTCGAACGAATCGTGACCACTGACCAGTTGATTATGACTTTAGCAGACGATAATCAGCATGTTGAGATTGAAACAGACAGGCGTTGAAAACAGAAACATTTCTTGTTGTTCTCCAAGAGCAGCAGGCTGAACAAGGATGCTGCCCACTGGGTAGTGTCCCCAAGCGAAAACCGCAACCCTGACCTCAACCTGATTATTGAATCAGAGTTGAACGTGTGCCACATCTAAATATCACTCCAAACTAATTACACCGGGTAATTAACTGCGCATTAATCCGATGACCCGATTACGCCAGAGATGGATGTAGGAGATAATGGCAAGCCGGCATTTGCCTTCATTCAGCTGGTACAATGCAAACGGCAACGGCATTTATCACAGGCGACCTTCAAGATTGGGTGATTGTTCAAACGAACAGAAACCGTTTATCAATATCGATGGGCATAAAAAACGAA
>JAPMOR010067800.1:0-12145 GCA_026543865.1 Argiope aurantia | reverse complement strand
ATTAAGGCTATACCACCCCTGTATGTTACACCGTAACCCAATGCATCCATCAATAAGATTCTTAGCATGACTCCACTGCATCACAGCTAAAACCAGAATTGCCTATGGAAACAAAAGTTTGGATCATGGCAAAAAATATTCTTTAATTGAAAATATATTTTACAGACGGGTCAAGAAGATAAAAAAAAGTAAATTAAAACAATTTATAACTTAAATTTCTTTAATTTTTTTTTGTCATAGCAATCTTATTGAACATACAATGACTGCAGCGTCGAAAATAAAAAATGTAAAAAATGAATATGGTAAGCATTTAATTATACATTTAAAAAAGGAAACCTTAATGAAGGTAGGCAGCAAAAAAAGGTTTATTAATAATTTTTTTAATTTTAATTTTTTCCTTTTTTTATATTGATTCCTATCTTTCGCCTTTTGTTGGACACCAAGTCTTAAGCAATTACGATTCTCTTACAAATCTTGGTTTTATTTTCATTTTGCATTTGAAATTTGTTTGCATAATATTATATTATTTTTACTTCAGGATTGAGGCAATGGAATTTTGTAGACTTTTTTCATCTTCTTGCAGTTGCGTTAAATTTCTGAAATTTTTCTCACTTATTTGTTCCCGATTATCTATAACTTTAACATTTCTAGAACTAAACTATCATTCAATCGATTTATTTTATTAAATTTCGATTCTAACTAAGCAGCACCACTTGGTAGTGAATTTGAGAGAAAAAATTAGATTCATTTATCCCATAATATTTATGATGATGAATTATAAATTAAAGACAAAAAAGGAAAGAATTTGTGGTAAACGGTTTTTTTAGTGCGCTAATGAAAGTGTATTTTTAAAAATTCTTTATATGAAATTTATTTTTTCACCTCTCCACTGAGGGAAAGATTTTAAACTATCCAATTTCCGACAGTTGGATTAGTTCAATTTTATATATTACTCAAAATTCTATTGTTCTTCTACCGCGGAAATTTATTTAAGGTTCAACTGGTTTTTTATTTTAGTTTCCTGGAGATATTTTAAGGTGGAAACATTAGAATTTCTTAAATTGACGCTTTTATTCTGCAAGTGAATCCAAAATATCTAAGTAGCATGTTCCAATGCTGAATCAAACTTCGAAATGAGATTTTTAAAAATTCAGAAACGTATTTTCTTACATAGTGTGAGACTTCGGAAGATTCTTCTGTTCAATACGAGTTTAAAATTCTTCTAAACATCTGATTGGGACTATAATGTCCTTTATACGACGCCACAGTCAAAGAAAAACGTAACTGCGCATGTTATCTTAGTACATAACAAAATATTGTATGCTCATGCGGTCTGTGCTTACATAATGAGCTAAGTTTTTTAAGGGAAGACATGAGTTATTGTATAGATTTGGTGCTATATTCCATATAAAAAAATGTATTTTTTCATATTAAAAAATCTTTTTGCATGTTAAAATACTTTTTTGTCATGTAAAAATGTTTTTAAAGTTTCCAGCAAAAACATTTTAATTATTAAACAATCCATTTCAAATTATTATTCGTTTGTCAAGGAAAGTAATAACTTTAAAAAACACAGAAATATTGCGTGTTTAAAATTATATTTAATATTTCAGATTAATTAGTTAATTAATTTCATTCAGATTAATTATACATTCCTTATTCTCCTCACCATCTAGGACGCATGTAACAGCATAGATTGTAAAAATAAAAGGAAAATTTTTAAGTTTAAATTATTCTGAACATTGCGTTTCTTTTGACATAATGGCTTTTCCCTCTCAGTTGCCACATATGCTTATGATTTACTAGTATACTATTGAATTGCATTCTACAATGATGTCCATGCTTATGAACTACCAGTATATTCAACAATTATGTAGTACATGCTTATAATAAGTAATCTAGTAAATGAGTTAAGTCAAATTAAGTAAATATATGATAAATTTAAAGAAAAAATAACTTCAGTTTAGTCTTATTTTAATAATATTAAAGAATACGTATGATCTTAATGTTAGTGGAAAACAATAAAAAATGAATTAGTAGTTCAAGAATTATTAAAACAATAACACATAATTTAAGTGTTAAAGTAAGAAATAGAATACTTAGGTAAGTCAATATCTAGTCAAAAAAAAAAAGCTCTAAAGAAAAGTTTGAATGCTGAATAAGCTCGCGTAAGCTTTGAAATAGTCTGGTTGTGTGGGTGAAATGTGATGTGATTGCGTCATTTCTCTTCCTTCTACTGAAGGTTAAGCACGTTCGCAGGGCTAACAGCAAGCATCAAAAAGGGAAATTACACAGTCATCCGTTTCCTGTAGTTCGAAGGAGTTACAGGAAATTAATCAGTGGTTGTCCATATCATCCGAGGATACTATCCGCACCAAATGTCGAGAACAGAGGTGTTTCTGCATGACAATACATCCTTACACTCTATCAACACACAGTTTTGAAGCATATAGTACCTGGGTCACAAAATCTTTGAAATCCCTCCCAGCAGTCCTGATCTCACTTCATCCACTTTTTTTGAAACCTTAAAGATGCATCAAGTGAAGTCGTTTTTCTGTGAAACATGGCATGCAAGATACCGCGCATCAATAGTTAGATACGCTTCTAAAACCCTTTCTTCTCAGGAAATATTCAATCTTGGGCACGCTACACTGTAAAAGCAGGGCTTTATGTCGAATAATGGTGTACTGATTCAATAATTCTTTAAGAATGGAAGTAAAGAATAAAATAGATGGATTGAATGCTCCCTAATATTTTTAATTACTGAATGTCAGATTGCAGTCTACATAAATAAATAAAAAAATCAATGATCAATGATTCAAAGGAATAGAATGGAAGCATCTGTACCTCGAAATATGTTATTATCGATTAAATATTCCGAGCGAGATGCCACTTTGATTTTCTAAACCGAAAAGTATAGCTGCATATGACTTTTATTATATAGATAATCAACCACAGGGAATCGTCACCCCAAAACTTTCTCACATACTTTCTAATAAAGGTGAATTTGTGTTTTAGACGCATTTTTCCTAACCAATTGAAACCAAAATTTGACACAAAACTACAATTGCAGACACAAAATCACTTGCCCAGTTTGATATATTTAAGTCATTGTGTTTTTAAGCTATCGCATTTACATTCTTCTAAAAGTACAGACCGACAGATGGTCAACCGTTTGATGTATTTGTTTCAAAATCTGATAGGTGTCTACAATATAGACATTAAATCTGTCTTCCGAATTTTATCCATCTAGTTCTCTTCGTTTTGTAGAGATCGTGTGCAGGTGTCGTCCTCGTGATCTTACCGAGGTACAAAATTACAAGGTCTGCCCCAAAACAGCCCTAGAGTTGCGTTCAAAATATAATATAACTAAATAATAACGTTAATATAACTAAACTAAACCAATACAAAACAGATAAAAAAAATCTTAATCTATGCTACCAAAATGGACATGCAAATAACTGTCCATATAACGAAAACGGAAAGAACGGATCATTCAAACAGCCTAATTGCAAAAAAATCATCTATCGCATCAAAATGGAAAGAGTCAAAAAGACCAATGTCTAAACAACCAAAGTCTATAAAATCAAATGGAAAAAAATCGGAGCAGATCAAGTTATACTTAAAAATGCCTCCAGTTCAGTTTTCTTATTTATGGTTAGATCTGTGGTTGAGCAAAATCAAAAAGGAAAACTGTTGATTAATGTCTCTGAATCGAAGAATGCAGTTCTTATTCAAACATTTAAAACGGAAAAATTAAGTGAAAAATAGAATATTTACGATTTCTCCTTTCGCTGCCTTCATAATTTTGAACGGAGAGAAAACTCCAAAAATCGAACTGAAGAATTACAGAAAGAGCTCGTCTTATATACAAAATCTACATCATTGTTTTTGACGAAATCTGTGGTGAAATGTTTAATAATTATCGTATAAAATTTAATTGACTATTGTCTTCTTCGGTTAAGATAAAAATCATTAATTTAATCATTATCTTGAAATTAAATTTCTTTGAAAATCGTATAAAAATATTTCTGTATTAGTCCATTAAGTTTTCCTGAAAATATTCCGCAATTCCAGAAGTAATTAAAGACGGGCTTTTGATATTATGTTGCTGATGACGTTAGAGTATAATAATGATGCAATGAGATGTTTCATACTTTCGCGTCATTGGGATCATTGATGCATGAACACGTGCTGGAAATTTGGACGTTCATTCTGAAATAGGAGCAATCGATATGAAATTGATCCGTAAGTAATTTCAATCATAAAATTTATTCTTAACATAACTGAGGGAAATTTGTTTATTTCTATGTTTTCTTTATTTTATATTAAAGATCTTCAAATCGTTTACGATTATATAGGCTTCCCAATGTAATTGATAATAATAAAAAATTTATCGTTTTACAAGCATTCTTAGTCTTACAGTTGAGTAAAAAATTCAAACATTTGAACAATTTGTTCAAACATTTGTTCAATTTTTCAAAAAAACGAATTTTTCGATCCGAAATTAACAGACCATTTGAACTGAAGAGCTTTCTGGTCGTAAATATATTTTTCCGGAGAGTTTTTTAAATTTAAAAGGTTGGTTCTAGATTATATAATTATGATATGCAGTTTTTAAAGGTAGAAGTTTTTCAGAGTTTCTCAAATTTTCTAAATTTTGTATTATATAAATGGGAATAAAATATATAGGGACCCAAAATGGTTTTCTATTAAGCATGAATATATTCCCGATGAAGTTTTACGATTAAGAATAAAATATTATATTATTAATTTTAATCATAAATTTATTTTTATATTAAATTAAAACGTAAAGATCTTATATATTTTAGTAAATGGGGAGAATTATATGTTATAGCAATTATAAAGATTTATTATTACCTAAATTGAATGAGCCGATTCTTTTGAATCCTTCTTTTTTATTGTAACCGTTTTCGGTGTGTTACGCTTCATCTTTTCAATTTTAAGCGTATGTCAGGTTCAAGCTGAAACCATATTTTTAATTATAAGTATAGCCGAAAATCCGATTTCACAAAGATATGATGTGTTCAAAGGCATTGAAAATCTTAACGCTTTGTCGGAAATACATAGAATATGTAATTTTTTAACTCATTCATGAGATTTCTGTTACATGAAGAATTTAATCCTTTTCTCTTTATTAAAATATTTCCTGCCACTATATCTGAAATATGAAACAGAATTCTCAGCCAATTTTCATTTTCTAAAATTTTAGGAAAGTAGAAATGAAACTTGTTCACACGCCCTATGCAGAGGTGTTTTTTTTTTTTTAACTGTTTTCCCGTATTCGAAGTATACAAAGAAAAAATATTGTAATCGCCAAAAAAAAAAAAAAAAAAATCGAACTCGACATTTTATCGAACCTACATGTTTCATACCTCTCTAAGTACGAAAAATAATTTTTTCAATACATGCAAGATTAGCGACCCCCGGGGGAGCACTTTGAAATGAGAATGAGAGGCTTTCGGTATGGTGGTTGCTTCTCGACACCCTGGTGGGTACATAAATAGGTGGGGGATCTGGCTCCTTCCATAGATGGCGGGACGTACTTACTTCGGGAAGGGTTGTACCGTGGCCGGTGATGGCCCTTAGGACTCAACCACAGTTCCCGACAATCTTGCTGTTGCGGCGGTTTGGTCATTCAGTATTATTATTTATCCGAGTGCCTTCGTGCGGGGCTGGAAGTCAGTGATATGGCTGCAAGATTAGCAAGACATAAGCTTCCTTCTTTAGAATGAGAGAGAGTGCGTGCGTGTACGTGTAACATAAGTTTGCAAATGAGTGGCCAACAAGTCAAATTGGAAATTTAACTTTCATTTATTCTTCCATGTGAGAGCATGGTTTGTACTCGGGGACATCCGATGAAACAGTTCGGGGCTCAAGAGAAAAGCGTGTGAAGTTGTTCCCTTAGTGCTTTTACTACGCGATTCTTATAGGGATTTCTTTCATACGTGTCTATTTATGAAATGGAATCTTAGGTATCTCTAAAAAGAATGCAATGGATGTAAGGGCTATTCATCAAAGCTCTTGAATTTTAAGTAGTCTATTAGTCAGCCATTTTTGAGAGTGTATGTTCGAAATAATGAAATAAAAGTATTGGGATTTGGATACGGAAATAACAAAAAAATTAAACTGAAGTAGTATGGGCTAATTTAAGATGAAACATGGAAATTAATTAGGATTTAGATTAGATTATGAGATATCATGACACACACGCGAGTGCACACACATACACATATATATATATACGTTTTCTTATGACATGAAAATCTACCTTCATATATCTATCGCATTAATTACTTTTCAAAGACAACGCTGAACCATGGTTTCAAAAAAAAAGAGACAGTAAATTGTATTATTTTATTAAATTATTAATTTTTTAAATTTTTTTATTATATTCTTTAAATTATTTTCATTCACATAGATACCGAACTCCTGCTAGATGCTTCTTTCTATATTTAAAGGTTCAAAACCTCCTTCGAACAACAGTTGTAAATTTCAGCCAACTAAGACACGCCGTAGTCAACTGTGCTTTTGAAAAATAAATAGTTTGAGTTAAAAATTTACAAAATAAGATTTCTAAAGACAAAATGATAAATCAGATATTTTATATTACATGTATCTACAAAGTTACAATTATTTCAAATTGCAGAATAATTTAATTGACACCCTTAAATATTTTTTTCAAGCATTTGCCACATTTTTGTGCCATTAATTACATTTGGGGTTATTTCTAAATCACATAAACTTTGTTTCTGGAATTTCATACCCATCAGATATAGATCGTTCAACTCACATATTAGAGTTCCAAATTACAATGATTTATTTTCAAATGTATAATTATTTATCACAAGTATATACAGGGGGTTCATTCTAATTCTGGCACAGTTAATTAATTTCTAATCTGTTGGAGCGTAGTACATATTTCCGATTATAAAAATGCTTTAAATTATGCAAGAAATTTATGATGTTTGAGTCAGTAAATACATTTCTGAAAATATATTACGAAGTTTAGTTTTTATACAGTCCTCTAGATATATTAATCATTATTAGTAAAATATTTTTTGCACAATAACATGTTGAATATTAAAAAAAAATTTAACTCTTCTGCTACTAAAACTGACCAGTTATGAATTTACTATTTTTGAGGATTTTAGATAATTTCAATGACCTCTTCGAATAAGATCTACCAGTCACGAGGGAATCTTTCTGGTGATTTTATTGATTAGCTAAAAATAATAACATTCAAAGCAAAATCATAACTTAGCCAGTTTTGTTTTGTTTTGTTTTGTTTTGTTTTGTTTTTGCAAAAGAATGGGAATTTTTTTGTTTAAAATGGTAGTTTGTCAAGAATATATTATACGAAATCTGACTAATAAGTAGGGAGGATTAAGCTTGTTGGAGGCTCCTGGCATTACAATTCTTGGGTTCCATCTAAAAGCATCGTGCATATCAATTTGTAAATTTCGATTTCTCTATCATGACATTTTAAAATTAGATAATTTCACGTACTTTTATTCGTAGTAATTATATTTTCATTGGCAATAACTGAGTTTTATTATTACTCTATTGTTGTATTTCAATTATCTAATCAATCAGTATAATTAATCTTGATTAATAATTAATATGTTCTGAATTAAGTGAATAGATTCATGATATATTTGTAACTCGGCAATACAAATAAGTAAGTATAAGTAAATAATGTTAAGTATTATCAAAATAACTTAAGATTCATTGTCGAAACAAAGAGCAATTCGCTTTTCCCAAGTAAAATTGTTTTGATTCAACACTCGTCTGAATAGCTATTGCATTCAGTGAGTTATAAAACAATGATTCATTTGACTCTAAATATTTAAATACAATACAGTAAGATGACCAAAACAAGATATTTAATATTTAAATTTCCATACCAGCATAATTCATACATCTTTCCTTTCTCTTTGATGATTTTTTTATAATTTTTCCTTGAAAGATCACAGTTTATTAAAAATTAAAAATAGAAGTTTTAGAGGCGCTGTTAGGAGTTTAAAGGCAAGTCGATGACAGTGAAATATGAGGTGTTATGAAGAGTGGAAAGTTTATAACAAAGTGCAGATGAATCAATATCAAAGCTGATACTGCCCTGAAATAACACCACATATTCAACATTTGCACTACACATTTACCTTTTTCAATGGAGCCATCATTCTCGAGGTATGTATGTCCTACACATCATTTTCTACGTCCAAATGTAACACATGAAATTAAATGTCCATCGCTTGTCGAGTCGTTACTTTTCACAGCAGCCAAGTTTTGAAATAATTTCATTTGTAACACAATTATGGAAAGATTAGATTCATGTTGAATTGTGTTGGTCTTCAAAATATCTTTCTGGATTTTTCTTTTCTTTTCTTTTTAAAATTTTAATGTATCTTTTAAAGTCCTATGTGTTTTATTTTTGGGTGAAATCCATTCTACACATTTCATCTAATTGAATGAAGGCGCTTTTGTGATATCGCGTTCAGGTTCAGGCGGATAGAGGCATAGATAGAATTCTAAAAATATGTATTTCGAACTTACAGAATTCTAAAACGTGCAGATAAAATTAATAAATGAAAAAGAAAAGAAAAAATAAAGCCTTAAAAATGATCTACCCGCAATTTCCTAGCATACTCTCCTATTCAGTTCTTTTTCCCTTTTCTCCCTATAAAGTTATGAACCTTGGGTAAGGCCGTAAATGCGGTATGTATGGCATTAGAGTATTATAGTTATGAAACTTAGATATTTGTAACGAATCTAACATTTTTACTGAATCTATCATACGAATACGTATTTTAAACGCCTTTTAGCCGACCGAATGAAACCAAAATTCGACAGGTGTAGTTACAAAATAACAGGTGTAGTTACAAAATTACAGGTGTAGTTACAAAATTACAGGTGTAGTTACAAAATAACATATCGAAATTCCTTGATTCAAGTCACTGCGTTTAAGGCATGCGAAAGTACAGATCGACAGATGATCAACATTTTGACTAATTTGGCTCCCACTTTGATAAGAATTTATAAATTCGGTACGCATGCTAAACATGCGTACCAAATTTAACCTACCCAACTCTTTGCGTTTTGGAATTATCGAATTCTTTAGTAACTTCCTCAAAATGGATGGGCCGCGGTGGCCTTATGGTAAGGTCTCGATTCGTCAGCCGCAGGGTTTCAGGTTCAAGACACGATTCCACAGAAGAAGTAAGGATTGTGTAAGGGGGTCTATTGCACGTTAAATCCGTCAGAACAAAACGCCCCCACCCCATTGGTGTGTTGCAGAGAGGAGGGTGCCAGCTCAGGTCTCGTCCTCATCATCTGCGCACGGCTCAAAATTACGAGCTCCGTCCCAAAGTAACTCTAGTGCTGCTTTAAAACGGAGCATTAATATAACTAAACTAAACTCCACGAAATGGATTCCTTTCAAAATTTCACAGAAATATATCAATTTAGTTGTAGGTTCATATATCATTTTTTTTTCGTCTAGCTCAAAGTCTTTTTGAGTTTTCATGCTCAAAGACAGACAGACGTAATACAAAAAATGTCTTTTTCTATAAGGTTTCTATAATAATGTGAGTTATGTGACTATCGAAATTCGAAGCTTAAAAATATTTTTCTGAAGAAATTATTAAAACACCAAAGTACATAAATATTTAATTGAAAATTTTAGAGAACATTGCTCCTGGTGAACCAGCTGGTCCCCAAAGGTGGCTGGTAGTATCAATAAAAAGTGTATAATTTTGGAGCTCCCAGGAGTAAAAGAAGGTCTTCAAATTTCTATTACCTAAGATCTCTAAAGACCTTAAAATAGCCATGTGCAGAACGTTTATTGTGTCAATTATTTATGCGAAGAAAATTCGACGGGGACGGCAATGCTTTGGTAAAACCATAAGAAGTCGATTTCTAAATTTCCATTTAGTTTAACAACAATCTCCTCAACGCACTTTTTCTACAACAATCTCCTCAATTTTACGCACTATGTTCGACAGTCACTTTGTAAATTTCAAAGGTTAGATGCTCAAGTCTAAACATATTGTTGTCCAAGTATACATTGCAATTGATATTGACTTCAGCATTTCACATAACGTTTATTTAATGTACCAAAGTGTCCTTCCCTCTTCTTTACCTATATTTTTGTCCTTTTGAAAATACCCTTTAGGTTATTTCCAGAAGATAATCATTTTGCATTTAATGATTTGATCGAGAAGAAATTGATCAATGCATGCAAAATCTTTAAATTAGGCCAATATGATAAAAATTTGTATACCGACAGGTGATGAGTCAATATAGTTCAATATTACTATTAGATTTTAATAAAGCTCAAAAACTGCTTCTTCACATACTGATCAACTGGAAAATATTGAAAAAAAAAATACCTTAAATGCTCAGTTTTTGCAAAGGGCATAAAGCTTGAAAAAGAAAATTACCCTTATTCTACAGTTGTGCAAATTCTATTTTTGGTTTCTGAAAGCGTATAAGTACCTTATATATAATGATACTGTCTCTAACGATAAACCTCTCTATAACAATATTTCTTTTTGATATTAGATAAATTCTTATCTATTCAATGTATTTTGAACCTTAGTACAACGACAATTATTTTATAGCTGCACCTCTCTACAAAGATAATTTTGCTACAATCATTTTTGCTTCATCCTCTGGAAAGTAAGATAACAAAGAAAAAGGTATGTGCCTCCATATCCAGGTGTTTACTCTCTTTGTTTTGATCCTTATGTAGTAGGGGGATCAAGGGAGGTGTGGGGGGGGCTATTGTTTGAATCTGCAGAAGTGTTTATTACCTATAGAGCATACAACATACAAACTAGATATTACATATCCTTCAAATATCAACTTATTGTTTCCCCACCTCTGTTGTCGATTGATTTCTTTTTATGACCCAATTCAGCTCAAATGTTTATTAACGTCAGCGACGCACATATTTTAGCAAAATCAACTCCAGGTGATCAGAGTAATGAGGAAGAGGCAGTTTTCTCAAAAAAACAAAACAAAAAAAAAATTCTGTCGGTGTCATATCCTGAATTTAATGTTCATTAGGATTTTTTTGCAACAATATCTAACGTTCTATATTTGCATCTGAATTTGTTAGATTAGTTGAGATACATGCATGCAAACATCATTTACATCAGAAAGTTAGCAAACAAAATTAAGACTTTTTCTTTTCGAAATAAAACTCTTTTTCTGCAATTTTGTAATGAAATAAACATATGCTCTCTGTTTTATGTATATTTTTATACCGTTCACTTATTATTAATGAAATTTCCATTCTCAAGTTCTTATAGAAAGTGTAAATAATTTAAAGCTTAAAAAATATAATTTTATGGAATAATGATATATGCTATAACGATAACCTGTCTACAACAATATTTTATCCAGATTCTATAATATCGTTATAGACAGGTTTCACTGCATTTCATTTTAGTTGCTTGATAACAGACAAATCACATTCAAAAGTCATACTCTGCATTTTTAGATCCTGCAAAAAGTATAAGTCTTAGAATCTAGGTGAAGAATTGAGAATTTTACTGCTTTAGAAACAGAGGTTTCGCTAATATGAGCGAATTTATATCGATTGTATAAGTAACCTGCTGCAAATATGTGATAAGAGTGCATCATTTTACATATATTAGTCGATTTTTTTGTATGAAATAACCAATTTTCAAAAGTTATTTAATTTTGGTCTTTCATTTAATTATATAGGCCGTGCAATAGAACATATTTGAGTGAAATTCAAATATTGTTTAAATTAATTTTGGCTAATTAATTTTAATTAATTAGATGGATAGTTAATTAGAATAATTAGATAGTTTAAATTAGTTTTAATTAATTAATTTTTCCGGTTTAAATGCTATTTGTAGCGTATATAAATTTATAATTTTTAAAAAAGTGCTATTTTATAATGCTAAAAAATGCCCAATCTTATTATTAAATATTATTTAAATTGTGGTTAGAAATGATTTGGCATTTTTTTTACCATTTTGTTCAAAATTATTTTTAAATTTCAGGATTGCATTTAACAATGCGATACACTAAAACTAGTATTTTGAAAAGTGCTCTGGAAAGAATCATTTTGCTTTTCCCTTTTCTCAAA
>JAPMOR010067782.1:10074-41704 GCA_026543865.1 Argiope aurantia | reverse complement strand
TCCTCAGAAAATGATATCGAAATATCAGCATCGGTATCCGCAATAAAAATGCCCCCCCCCAAAAAAAAACTTAACCGTGTTTTGCGAATGGACATGTTTTTCTTAAATGAATATGTGACCCTAGAGTAGCAATTAAATAAGGATTGTGTCGCTATAAATAAATTAATAACAGAGAAGAAAAATTTATTAGACTTTATGAGTCCTTAATTAGATTATAACCCACTGTAACGGTTCTCATGAGAGAACTTCAATAAAATTTTTTGCACAGTTTCTCCAATCACTACCTCTGGAACGTCAGACCACCCCTCGTTTCAAAGTGTGTGTAATTTATGAGCACGTAAAATTATCTTATAAATACATTACTAAGTAATTTTGAATGGATTTGGATTGATAAGGAATTTTTGTAGAGAGGATGAAAATTTCATAGATAGGTCCAGTTTCAATAAAAGTTGAAATAAAAAAAGATTGAGATTTTCATTACCCACAATTACATTAAGATTACAGGATAAAAAGATAATTCAAATCGGGGGGTGGCGGGGGAGTACCTCCCATAACAAATAAATTTTTCAATAGTTGCTACTGCTTGGAAATTAAAGCTTCTAAATTCTGCTGAAGAAAAGATTTTCAAATGAATTCGATTGCTATGTATGTGACTTCTTGATGAAAAGCACTTAATCGTTTGTTCCTACTTTCACTCACTTTGCTCCAACCTTTATGAAATTAGAAAAGAAAATGGCGAAAGAAATGAAAATTTCTTTTTCTCATAACCACGAAAAAAAGTAATCTTTTGCCTTCCGGCAAATAAAAAATATATTTTTTTTTTTGGCAATTTGCTAGATTTTCTGAATGAAGTTTCTTCAACAATATTTCAGAGTCAATCAGATAATTGAGATTTTATCATATCTAAAAAAATTTCGATAAATAACTCAAAAAAAGAATAAACAATTTTTTTTTAAACTAGATGTTTCAATTTTAAAACTTAAAAAAAAAATCTCGAGTCTTAAGAATATATATTTTCAGTCATACTTTAATACAGTTTAAAATTTCAATACATACATTTTATTATATATATTTAATTAATATTATTTAGTTATAATTCTATATATCGAACTATATTATTTATTTTGCTACAGAAATTGTCTGGTGGATGTACGATGAAAGAAGTCCAACAGGTTGGATAAAACAAAAGGGCGCTTTCTTCAACATACAAGAACGGAATTAAAATTATATACAAGCAGACAACAAAGCGATGAATAAAAAACAGTAACAGCTGTCAGTATAAACAAACAGAGATAAGACCATGATTCTTGCATTTCCAGAACCTTCATTTTTGTCGCCAAATGGTCGCAAGATCGGGAAGGTCATTAACCTTGCACTCATAAAGGATACCTGTAAATTTTTTTTTCTAGCGATGTGACTAAAATAACAGGAAAACGGTATTACAGATTCGTAACAATATCTTAAATGTTAACTCGCAACAACAGATGTAATTATGCATGTTATGTAACATCTCAAAATAGTGTTATGATGTGTTGTGATGATGAGACCTTTTTCTTTCTATAAGATACCACGAAATCCAAAATTAAATCGACATATGTCACTATGAATGAATCCTATCACAAAATTTTTAAATATTCAGAGAGAAGACTAATTATAATGCTTTACCCTGGTAATCATACGACTGTTTCAGCTTGTTAATCAAGTTTATAGATTTCAAATCTCACCCTATATATAAAGCTTTTTAGTCTCTAAAGTACATTAATTAAGTAACAATTTTTTTACCGAACACTCGCAAAACGCAACAAAATTTAATAATTGCGGCATACAGGAATTTTCTGATTCAAAACATTAATCACGAAAAAGAAAACCATTAATAATTCGTGGTTCAAATAATTTCATGCCTTCGTTACATACAGAACATAGATAGCACGCTGAATTATTCAGCTGGGCCTCATATGCTTCGTATGTACCTGATTATGTCTGCACGTGAAATTATGCAACACAACCAGAGTCCCTTGAAAAGGCCTCCAGAGCTTGTGCATTAACCCCTGACCACATCACTTGGTTTTGGCTCGGTGATTTTTAATTACGAAGTTGGCAACGGGAACTTTTTAATTAGTTCGGTACACGCATTGAATGGAACATCTTTCAACGCAGCAGAGCTGGTTGACTCGATGTGGTTTAGGTATTCAGGATATAAAAAAAAAATTCATGAAGGAAAGTAGTAGCCTAAAAGGGGCCCCCGGAATAATGGGCCCCTTATTTTGTGGGTTTTTTAACTGGGGCGTAACGCGAAGGGCGTGTGTATGTTTTAACAGTTCAGTTCGAAATGGAGATACCGAGGAATTATTTTAAAAGCGGTGTAAGTCAATTTTAAATTTTCATTCATATTTTAAAGTTTATGGTTCGGTTCTAAGGATTAAAAGATATATAAATGGAAATATAACTCAGTCCATAATTTTTGAACTGTAATGAATCCATGGGGATATAAATTTATCATGCGTATTGATTCTATAATTCTATACCTATTCTTTTACCACTCTGTAATAGAGTAACTCATTTTGTAGTGATTAAAGTGTGCAAAAAAAATCCATAATTCTATGTTTTTTCATATCATTACAGTTCAGAAATTTTTACAAATGACATATGTTATAATTCAGCATCAATAGTTAATGACAAAAAGCGATCTCTTTATTAAAGATTCTAAATATTATACACTCTACACTTATACTTATACACTTTTAGATATTATACAATTTTAAAAGATGAACGAAATCAACAGAAACGATAAATTTTTGAATACAAATATTCCAATGAAGCTAAATTTTACAGCAAAACAGATGAACAGAATAAATTTTACATCAAATAGAATAGGTGCTGATAGGTCAAGAAAAAGGCATAATTGTTTATATACTATGTATTGTTACTAGTTCAAAAAAATGGTGCAGATTTGTCATATATAATGAAAAGACTGCAATTTTCATTGAGATTAATTTTCGCCATGACCATCAATAATTGATAAGGTCAAAGTTTTGACATAGTTGGTCTGATTTATTAATGATCATAGTATAGTATTTTCACATGGTCAATTATATGTAGCATTGTATAAAATGAGATCTAGAGCTGGAATTAGAATCCAGACTAAAGTAGGCATCATCAATAATATGGCTTTTAAAGATGCTCTTGCTTAGTAAAAATTAAGCAACATGAAATATTAATATCTTTTAACGGTTTTAACCCTAGAATGCATGACTTTTTATTTTTTTAATAAAAAAAATATATATATGTGCTTAATTTATTGCATATAATTTAGGAAAATTAATTAAAAAATTTAGTTTACTTTTTCTGATGAAATTTTAACAAAATGATTAAAATGTGCCCTATGGGCTACATTATGAATTACACAATATCCTAGAGACACAAATCACATTATAACAATTTTGTAGTAAAAAGCAACTTTTATGTTTATTAATATATTTTTACAACGCAAAAAAAAAATTTGATATCATTTTTAATGGTAGAATTACTTCTATCTTGGTATTTTTTTAAGTTTCCAGTTTAAATCTAATTCTAATACCACTCTTGCCATATATCAGTTTTTTTATGGAAATATTTATCAAATCGCATTTAAAAAAAAGGACTCAAAACACTCATTTTTGTCCTTTGAAACGGGAATGTGAAGATTATAAATGGAAATAAAAACTTGTAGCCAAATGGCTACACAATGAAAGTTATTAATTCATTTATCGAATTTTTTTTATTTTAATGCTTTAATTCACACTATTGCTAACGAAAAAGTTTAAATTATGATGAATTTTAACAAATGTTAATTTTTTTTCCAGTTTATTTTTCCTCTTGCCAAATGTGAAGTTCCCGCAATAATAATATCTCTGAAAACAGAGAAAAGCTTAAAGTAAAGAAAAGAAAGACTTTTATCTTTCCTTTCTGATGATCTCAAATATATCTTTTTCCGAAATTCAAACACATTAAGTACAAATACCTCAAAAGCGTCATCATTATTTCTTCTATTACTGTTTATCTTTTTATCTGATTTAAGAAGTTAGGGCACTTTTCGGGAATTTTATCTCTATCAAAAAACAATTAGAGTAAAAAAAGTTTTTTTTTTATTTTTTTTAATTTTATTTTTTTTACGCTAGCGAGTGCAAAAAATAAAATATTTGCACAGATATTGTTGTATTTTTTAGCTTCCGTGACCATAACTAATCGCTTAAATATTTTCATTTAAATTTGTGTAAAAAAGATAAAATATAACTGCAACAATTATAAAAAAAATATAACTTAAATTGTGTATACTTATATCTAATATAGGGGAGCCGAATGGCCATTAAATTAAACCTGTATTTGGCGCAATATAGCTTACCATAGCTTTTGCACCAATACACTTTATTTACCAATAAACAGACCTAAATTATAGTTTATTTGCTATCTGCTTTTTTTTTTAACTTTCTTTGGTAAAATAAGAAACAACAGTAGTTATTATCTTATAATGTATTTACGCATTATAAGCGATCGCAAATTTTCAGACATAGTTCTTGGGAAGATAAGCAGGTCTACAAGAACTATTTTCAGAAAACTATTTTTGTTTTGACAATTGGATTTTGCAGTACTTACCGTAATGAATTTAGAAATGAAATCCGTTTTTTTTTCAATCATCCAAATAATTTCATAAAATAAATTTATATTTTATGGAACAATAATCTGGTAGGAAGGTTCTCAATCCTTCAGAAAACCCAACTAACCTGAGGGCATGCATGATTCCAGGACAATATCTGATTCGACGAGAGAAAGTCAGGGAGGGGAGAAGCCCCCTAGTTATTCATATAAAAGTAAATATTAATTTTCAGAGCGAATAATCATCACCAAAA
The DNA here is from genome assembly GCA_026543865.1 of Argiope aurantia. Classification (NCBI taxonomy): domain Eukaryota; kingdom Metazoa; phylum Arthropoda; class Arachnida; order Araneae; family Araneidae; genus Argiope; species Argiope aurantia. The sequence goes on along the minus strand of JAPMOR010067782.1, from coordinate 36,818 downwards.
GTATTTTTAATACAAAAAATTGTCGTAGCTCAAGTGCAGAGTAGTAAAAGGTTAGCACCAAAATTAAATTGATGTAACTTTCATAAAATATGCATTTGCTAAATAATGAATCTTAATAATAATAAATATTATTTTAGTTTTTGAAAGAAATGACTTGCGCCGTTTTCCAAATCAGTAATCCACGAGCAAACGCAAACGGGGAAACAGTGCTCGAGAATTGTGGAAATTTCCATGCAAGGACAATGAACCGTTGTTTCGAGTTCATGATAACCTCGGAAAACTGACAGAAAAGTATATTGTTACAAGTTGAAAAATGCCAGAGTAATTCATGGTCTATCCGATGTTGTAATAAATAAGAGTAATTAGCAGTTTGCGAAGCGACGACACCTGCGGATCGTGAATTCGGGTGTGGTGTGAAGACATGGATTACAGGGTGGAGCCCGAAGAAAGAACAGAAATGGAGAATTGATTCGGTTAATAGTTGTAGCTGTAATTGTACGGTTCCGATAAACTGCGATGATTTTTGAATGAACCAAAGGGGAGGGTTATGAATTCTTTTCTTTACTAAATGAACTCTGATTTGGGATGCTGCAAGAGGCTAGTCAAGAATACAAAGGAAAATGTCGATTGTTCTAATCGATGAACCAATGTAGTTTAAAGAGAAGTATTGTAGGAACCATCTATTTTCAAAATCATATATTTTAAGTACTAATCATCATCAGTTAATCTGTTCTTGCCTTGACCACCTTGTGCATTTTCACAATACGATGCATTTTGTCTTTAGTTTCTTAATGTATAGAAAATAATTAAATATATACTTCTGGTATTTCATCTTGAAATGAATTTGTTACATGTCTAATACATATCAATAATTTTGGAAAAATGAAAGACATAATATTTTTTTTACTCATCTTGTTTGTTGCATTTACAAGGTATCATGTTCCCATACACATGAATGGACAGGTTCGTTCCATATGTTTGGCGCAGCATAATCAAGAATGGTTTTTGCGCTACAAAACTCTACTAAATCAAATCATGAATGGGCAGTCCATCATTAGAGAGATTTAGTATATCCTTCCGATGATGTCGTACGGAAGTTTGAGGAGCGCGATGCCAAATCAGGTGTCGTCCTCGTCATCTGACCGCGGTTCGAAATTACGAAGTCCATCCAGAAATAAACCTAGCGTTAATTTAAGACGGGATAATAATTTAACTAAACTAAATTAGAGGGATTTAGTCCAAAATTAATGCAAGTCTGCACTTTTGTTTATGAAAGCAGATTTAATCGATCTAGTTCGTTGTGTTCTAGGTTTATCATGTTCACGAGCTGCTTTTTTTGTACACGGCTTTCATGGCTTTCTGAATTTCCTCAGTCTATTTCGTTGACAAACATAATTTCAAAATATTTTTTCAAACACTAAAAATTTAATAATACATAATTTCAAACACTAAAAACATGGTCTAAAATATAGTGATATATCATATTTTTGAGATTAAATTTTTCTCAGTATTTCAAATGCTTTCTCTTTGTATTCTTTATGTGCAAGAAAGTAAAATGTTTTAATGATAACGAAGGTTTGAACAAATTTTCGGTTGTCACGTTTCGCAACATTTTTTTTCATTCATAATATAAAATTTCTGATCAAGTATTGATTATAAAAATAATCGAACACATGACAGTCTTTGTAAATTTTCAATTTACTTAAAATGCCTAATACCAAATATAATCAAAAACCTTTCTTTTATTCCTTTAACTCAGATCGTCGTTAGGAAAACACACTTGGGACAACTGATTTCAGAAAAAATAACCATGAATGCATTTGCAATATTCATCCCAAAATCAATTTGACATACTTTGAAATTCTCATTTAGAATGTACATTTTACAAAGTTTTGAATAGATTTTTTCACTAAAACTCTCATTTATACACTATGCATTTACGAGAATTTGTATTTCCCTCTAATTCGGATACCTTTAAAAACCATTTACGAAACATATAAGACTATATAATGTTTTTTTTATAAAATTTAATTTCCAAAATTGTTATAAAAGGAGTTATTATTTAGTTACAGTTACGGAATGAACTTTTGGGAAAGTTTATGAGTGGAAATAAGGATGTCTTAATGCAGAAATTACCATAAACATCCACAAAGACAAAAAAAATAATGATATTCAAGTTAATACCTCATTTATGTATTTGGAAAATAACAACTCATAGAATTTGATTGAGTGCTAAAGTCATCAACAATTTCAAGGGAAAAAAATGGAATATTCCAGATTAAAAAAAAATTCATCAATTAATAGTTGAATAAATTTTTAAAAAATTTTATCCAAAATATATATTTCTTTAAAGTTTGCTTTTTTTTTTAACTATAAGCCACTAGGAAATGAAATTCCCAATTCCTTTTGTTAATTTTGATTAATCATTAAATTTTAATTAATTATACAATTTATGTTGAAATAATTTATTTTTTTAACATTAAAATAAAATTATGTCTCAATAATTAATATTTTAAAAAATATTTGTATAAACCCTTTTTGAATTTCTAAAACATAAAAACATTCGTCATGTTCCGAAATTTATTTATAAATATATATTATGATTTTGTTATTAAGTATTTATTCTACTATTTTTTTTAACATTGAAATGATATTATGACTCATTAATTAATATTTGTAGAAATCATTTTTGAATTTCTAAAACATAAAAACATGCTCCGAAATTTATTTATAAATATGAATTATTATTTTACTATTAAGTATTCGACCACTTTTTAAACTTTAATTAAAAACACATGAACAATTTTGAAAATGATAGAGTACTAAATTTAAATTTAATTACGATTTGTTTTTAGAGATATTTCAAAAGACAATCTGTCAGTATTTTGTCCTAGTACATAAGAAAAACATTCGAAATATGAAAGCGAATTTATTTGGAAAACAAATGCCCCTTTAATAAAAAAAATATGCATATTTGTGCTGCTCAACTCGCTTTCAAAATAAGTCAGCAGAATCGAAGAAAAAAACTGCATGAAATAAAATTAATGTAAAAGATTTTAAGTTCCTGTTGCTAAATTAAAAAAAAAAATCTTCGCTTGCACGCATACATACTCTTCAAAGCATAAAACGAAATCTTTAAATATTTAAACAAGCATCAAATTCTCAGTCGCCTGGAAAAATTCAGAAAAATGAGAAATATTTTTATATTAAAATGCTACGTAAACATTTTTAGCCAACTCTTAAAAATGGAACTAAATTCTAAAAAACTAAGTAGAAACTTTTAAGGACATTTAAATGGCATTTTAAAAATTTGAAATTTAGTTTTTTGGGTAAGAGTTTCGAATATTTGTACCAGCACATGTTTAGTAGGGCAATTATATAATTTATTTTTATCTAAATAAATAGCAATTTTCTAATGGAAGCAAATACTTTTCAAACTTGATATCAAAAAATATGCCAAAATAGTAAATATAATAATAGCTAACGGAAAAATATAGAAATAATAGTTATATTTTTTAGAAAAAAAATGGTAGAATGCAGTAAAATATTTATCTGTAGTAAAATAGTAGTTTTCGAAATTTTATGATGGTAAATTTCCACAACTGAGAAGTTAGAAGTGACTGCTTATCTGAGTAAAAAAAAAAAAAAAAGAAAAGTCAGGATGTATTTTAATAAAGAGAAAAATTCTATTATTTCAGATATAAAATTCTTGAAAATAAGACGAGAAATAACATGAATTGCTGTAAATAAATGCAGAATTTTTGCAATGACAATCAAGATACCTTATTTTTGGACTTCTTATCATCTGTAAAGAAATAATAATAAAAATTGCACGAATTTGTATCGGTTTTAATAATTATACTCATTTTCTCATCCTTCGTATACATGTAATAAAACAATACAAATAAAGTGCATTAATTACTTTATGTAATTTGAATTTAACCTTTAAAAGCATGAAAAAATCTTTATCATAGTATAACGTCTTATAAGTCTAGTATTAACATTTGTCCATCAAGGCTTCTTTTGATTTGGAGCAGATATTTCCAACAACTTTCCTTTCCCTTATTAATTATCCATCTTAGATGACCTGACCAATCTTATATTGACCAGCAGTCATAGAAAACAAGATTAGTCCACTGGCTAACATATAACGGACCACCTTCCATGGTTATCACCGATGATAAGACCTACATCTAGAAGGGGTCTTAAACAGACCTCTTTATATTATCCAGAGATTGAAACACAATTGTAAAGGCTAATCCTCTATCGTCATAGAGAAATTTCTTCTGGTATGGCAATGAAAGAAGAAATGATAAAGCAATAACAATTGAGTTTCAAGTCCCCATAATATCACTAGTTACATATTAAAAAATCATTCACAAGAAAGTGATATGTCGTGAGAATCTTGGATTGGCACATTGCCAATCCATGATACTTGGAACATTTTTCTTTAATTTTTTACAATTTTTCTCTATAACGATTTGGTATTTTTTAATTCGTTATCTTTTTGATTTATTAATCATTCCACGAAATAACTAGTTACATATTAAAAAATAAAAATTGTTCACAAAACAGTGAGATTTTTATTACATAACATGAGAATCGTAAATTGGCACATTGCCAATCCATGATATTCCAAGGCATTATTTTTGGTTTAACAAGTATTGCTAAGCCATCTTGTATTTATATATTTACGGCTATAAAACTAGTATATATGTATCTGAATTACCAGTTTATCGGTTTATCTATAAAGATAAATCGTTAAATGTTATCAAATTGTTTTATATTTTCTCTTCACTTCATTATTTTATATCTTCCTTGACTAGTGAAAAGTATATGTGTAGATGTGAAAATTTCAAACCATTTCAGAAATATCGCTTACAATATAGGGTGCAAATCAGATCGAAGGGTTGCTAAATTCCCAGCTATCCGTGGAATAGTGAGAAGACGCCCGAAGCTACGAAAAATGTCAGAAACAAAACAAGCTACCTGATAATCTCTGGAATGTTTGTCCACAGAGGAGGGAATTTTATCTCTCAAATCTCGTTAGGTGTCCACACGCGTGAATTGTCTCACGTAATAAGACGATTACAAATCGTTTGGCAACACGATTGATGATTCCGCTGCCAACATGTGGATGTTTCCCCACTTTATTTTTTCTTCTTCTCTTTCGTCCAGAATGTGAACTGAGAAAATGACAGTGTTAAAGCTTCACGTAGAAGAATTCTTACTTTCCAACGTGAATACATATTCTTGATAGTTATTTAGTGTTCCTTCACGCTAGAGAATTGAGGGAGATGTTACGTGATATTTTTCTTCTTTAGAAAACCTCAGATTAATTAGATTTGCATTAAAAATATCACGCATTTTTAAAAATCGTTATAAAATGCGTTTCTTAAAACAACTTTCAAAAATATTAGAGTAAATATTATTACGATTTGGAAAATAAATGGGGGAAGAACTAATAATCAAACATTGTTTCACTGTTTTGCAAGTTTCAGCTAAAAAGAGGTTTCTGTTGCACGAGATCCAAAATCAACAAACAAATTAATAATTAAACAAAAAAAGAAGTTGAAAAAAAACAACAAAACCATTCTTTTATTTCTATATTATAGGCATTGAGATAAACCAAGATATGTAAATAAATATAATTTAAATCCAAATAAGAGCAAAATTTTTTCTCAGTTTTTCCTACTAATTTCAAAATATTTTTATATCAGAGATATAAGCAACAGTAGATAGTATTAAACAAAATAAAAAAAACTTGAGATAATGGGCTCCTTTAAAGCCCATTTAAGTAGAGAATTTAGCATATATGGCAATTGCTCACTCAGATAATCTAAAGCTTGAATCCGATACTGAAAGTAAATTTAATATGATTTTAATGGTGTAATTTCTGCAGGGCATTTTGATGACAGTATTACATTAATTAATCAAACGCAATTAATTAATTAATTAATGCAATTTGTTTTACATTTAATTCAATCAATCACACATCACAATTTAGACCTGAATCAGAGAACGATTACCTCTGATCCAGTACCCCCAGAGGCATTGTCTTAACTTGGAGGACCTTGTGACCACGACGGATTTATAAGTGCGCCAGCTACCACACATACGGGGATTCTTCGGCCGGTGGGGTTCGAACTCACAACCCAAGGGATGCGAATCCATCTCCCCTCCAATCAGTCTATCCTGGCGCTTGAACCTTAAGGTGGTCAGAATGTTGGAGAAGGAGTGATTAGTTCAGACATCTTCCTATTCTTTTGGCGAAGAAAAATCTGCCATAAAATAGCTTCTATGAATTTCAAAATGGGATATCTGCTTAATTTTAGTCCTAGCATTCTACACATAATCTCAGAATCAATTTATTTTGTTAACTCTGAAGTAATGCACACTTTAAAAAAAAAACCCCATGATGAAAACAAAGCGAACAAATTTAATGTCTTTCATTCTTTTCTTTTGACGTGCCATTGCATTGCCCATAACCTTAACTTTAATGAACTCCAGCAGCCCGATAGGAGAAGGCAATCAAAACCGAAACGCAACATCTCGAAAAATAAAAGTTTTCTCTATTCTCCCCTCGCCCATTCGGAATGACTGCAATTACTTTCGCGCAGCGAGAGAAGAAAATCGTATTTTTAAGCTGGGCCGGGCTCCGACCATTATTAAAAACGCGAGCAGGAAGGCCCGATGAACGAGCAGCAGGCGTGACAGCCAAGCCATGCGTGACGCTGGGTCATGCTCCAGTCCCCGTCCCTGGGCCCTGCGCGAGTTCCCACCCCTGCTTTGTTATTCATCGGCTAATACGAATGGAATGATTACCACAAGTGAAAACCCACTTCATGCTTTTCAGTTCGATTTCCGGCGAAAATTGGATTTTCTACGCCAAATTTTGATGCTTCTAATAGGATAAGTGCTAACAGAAACGGAATGAATAGGCAGCTGAAAGATAGAGAAGGACGGTGAAATAAACAGCAATAAAATCACAAATAAAGCACCGACCATGAAATGGAAATGTATGCTGAGTAATGTTATTTACTTATTAATTATAAGGAAAAAAAAATCGGGATTCAATATTTTCAAATATGGTAAAAATGTCTTTGGCACAAAATATCTCATGATGAACGCCTTTAGCGACCAGCTGGTGTTATGGGATTACAACATGCAAAAAAATTCAAATAAATCAATTATGAATCAATTTCAAATTATGAGGCAGCGCAAATTTTTACAATTATAAAATAACATAACATACAACATTCAAGTGGTAATTAGAAAAATGTTACTAAAATAATGGTCCAAATTTAAACAATATGTAATTTTAATTTGAAGACATCCGATTGCATGGCCTTTGTAATTAAATGAAAGCACAAATGTAAATAAATTTTTGAACTATCGTAAAAAAAAAAAAAAAATCAAAGGATTGGGGGGGCCCTTTAGGCATTTTCCTATTAATAATCTGGCCCTGATTAGAGGATATAAAGAATAGGTTGTTGTTAAATGACATACGCAGTAATGAATATCACATGACCGTGAAGTCATGATTTGACTTCACTATAGTGACTATTGCAGATCAACAAACCTAACAGACAAAATATCAATCCTTAAGTAAACTAAATCGACATACTGGGTTAGTCGAAATAGTCTCAAACCTCGTTTGTTTATCTCGGATTAAAAAAAAATCCCTGAATTATCCTGAATCTCAATTGAATATCCTTTATTTTGTTTTCAACTTAGTAAATAAAAAACTCTGAAAAATGATTAATTAGATTCAATTTTAAAAAGTCAGTTAAACCAGTGAATTCAAAATAAAAATAAAGGGAATTTGTTGCAGATATAATATAATGAGATGTTACAGAATAGCAGGAATTTGACATTCGATATTTAAAAAAAAATCATAAATTAAAAATGTCTCGTACTTTAATGAAATGAGCTGGATTGTTCATTTTATATTAGGTTGCAAACAGTTTGTTCAAAAAAAAAGTATGAACCAGATACAATTTTTAAAGGTAAGCTTTCAAAAGAAAAAAAAATCTTATATATTTGTAGAAAGCAAAATAGAGTCTCCTTAATGTGTTTAGTTTAGTTTAGTTATATTAACGTCCCGTTTGAAGCAACACTACGGCTATTTTGGGACGGACCTCGTAATTTTTAACCATGGTCAGATGACGAGGACGACACCTGAAATGTGATCAATGAAAATAAATGAAAGACGTATTATTGCGGTATCTTAATCACTGCTCATTTCTTACTTCCTCGTATATTAAGCATAGAGAAAATATTGTAAGTGCTAAAAAATTCAAATACGCGATTTCGGTGAATCTTCCCGTTTTCGAATTCATAGAGATAGAAAAATACATTTTTGGAAAATATCTATCAAAGACAAAGATAATTAAAAAACGCTTTGAGCTAACCTATCCATCAGTATGTCTTTGACAATGATAACTCAAAAGTTTTTTAAGCTAAACTGATGAAACGGAGACCCAATTTGTAGACTTCTGTCAAATTTTTTACAAACTAATCAGAGAAAACATATTTATTCGGCTGTTTTAAATATAAATTAATTATATAATTACAAAACGAAGAGAATTAAATATATAAAATTCAGTACGCTGTTTTATTCTCTGTATGGTAGATACCTAGCACATTTTAAGCCAAATCCAACAATGAATTGAATGTCTGTCAGTCTATACTTACAGAATCACATAAATGCGATATCTCAAAAGCGCAATCATTTAAATATATCGAGTTGTGACTGCAGAAGAGCCGCGGCTGCCTAGTGGTAAGGTCTCGGCTTCGGAACCGGAAGACTTCAGGTTCAAGACCTGATTCCACCGAAGAATAGTCATGTGGGCATGTCCCGTACATGTTAAATTCATCGGGGATAAAACTCCTTCAGATGGGGTGGTGTGAGTGTTGGGGGGGGGGGGGGGGTGAAGCTCAGATGTCGTCCTAGTCATCTGACCGCAATCCAAAATTACGAGGCCCTAGTGTTAGTGCCCTAGTTACCAATAGCCCTAATGTTGCTTAAAAGAAACGGGACGTTAATATAACCAAATCAAATTGGTGAGTGCAGACTGCAATTGCAGCTCTCAAATTTTGGTTTAATTCGATTGGGAAAGAAACGTGAATATGTGAGAAAGTTTTAAGAAGACCACTGTGATTTAATTTTTTAAAAGTATATCATGATTAATTATCTCTTCGTCCCTACTTCTCCTGATTTTGTCCAAAATCTTCACATGGCCCGCACCCTGGGAGCAGTACCCGTGGTGTAGAATCTAGCGAGATTGAAACATCGAAAATCTTGTCACTTGAACGTTTATTTTCCCTTCCGTTCCTGTCACGAGAAGAACCGAATCCGGATGATGAAAGAACGGATCAAAAACCTTGCGTCACGTTCCCAAATCCAATGATTTGATTTAGGTGTCGGGCACGTGGGGAATTCAGGGTGTCCGGTGGCAACAACCTCATCCGCAAACGGAAGTCGGACTTGAACAAACAAAGTGTTTCTAAGTTCAAGAACAGCTGATACAGCATAAGCTCCTGGTCAGACAGAAACAGGACAGCAGAATCAACACGGTTTATCGCATTGAAGCGTCGAGGGAGCGGGGTCCTTCCATGTTGTTTTGATCGATTTATTCAGGATTAGTTCGGAAATATTGTGGTTTTTTTTTATTAAATAGAAAAATGTACTTAATTTACTTGCATCAGACTAACTGAAGACGTTCGATTTACTGGTGAATATTTATTAAGGCCCCAATTACAGTTTTATCTACTTTTCGAACTTTCATCACTACAAATTTCATGCTAAAATAAACAGAAATGCTTTACAAAACTGTGTCCTCTACACTGTAATATAAAATACTGAGGTAACTTGGGAATTAGTAAGCACGGCCAAGTATTTAATTTACATTTGATTTGTTGTTTTTTGGAAGCAATAAGAGGGCTATTTTGGGAGGGATTCGAAATTTTGAATCCGAACAGATGATAAGGACGACATCTGAGTTGGCGGCCTCCTCTTAAAACTTCTGCCTTACACCATAGGAAAAACGTTTGGCCCACGACGGATAAAATTAAATGCATCCAGACCGTATATGCGACAAATTTTTAATGATACGGTATATACCCGTATATACGATAAATTTTTAATGGTACGGTATATACCCGTATATACGACAAATTTTTAATCTGAAGTCCTCCGGCTCTGAAAATGAGACTTTACATTAGGACATCGTAGTCTCATTGAATGTAGAGTAAATATTTATTTACTTTAAATATTTTGATGTTATTTATAGTTCTTGACATTTATTCATCGTAATCCGGTATCTAAGTGTCCGTTGAGCATCGATTGGTCAAGCTCAGTTCCAACGATTTGTGCCAGTCTGGAGACGGGCACCCTTTCCCTAACTTGTAGTTTTCCGAAATTCTTTGATGTTTGTTCAGTTTACCGACAATTTGCGGGAAACACAGGATCGGCGCCCACAGGCAAGGATGGTCATACAATGGGTCAGTTGGAAGATTTTCGATGATACTTGTAAAGGCACAGGCCATCAGAACGCAGTACAAAACTTGTGCCTAGAATCAATTAAAATATCAATGACCAGACACACAAAAAAAGTTAACAAAAGATTGGAATGATTCCTCTCAGAATTCCCCTGACCTATTGTTTGACCCCCCCCCCCCCCAGTGTCCACTTGCATATCTGGACAACATCCGAGAATGCAATCAACATAGATAATTGTAGGAGATAGGATTTCGTTGACTCACAAAATATAGTAAGACCAAGTCTGGTAGATTAATCGGGACAGTTCCGAATTCAGTTAATTATATTAATGTATATTTCAAAACTTGCAAAGCCAACATTATAAAATGTAGGCATAAAATCACATACGTTTTTCAAAATAGAAAACTCATGGGCTTAAGATGAATTTCAACAGCTCAAAATCCTATTTTGAAGCAACATGAGAGGAATTTAAAGGCGAACCTTGTCAATTCTAATCATGGTCAGACTGCGAGGATGGCACCAGGAATAACATCTTTTTCAAATTTCCATTGAGAGAAAGATGTTTCCCTCTCGGTAAATTTTGGGCCCGTATACAAGGCGATTTTTTCGTAGGACCTGGCCGGGAACATGAGATCCTCAAACCATGAAACTGAGATCGAGCCACGAACCAATTCGGTCTCGAGACAATCCTAAATCCCAATATTTTGTCCTAGAGTATCCTTACAGGCCATGGTAGCCTGGTGGTAAGGTCTCGGCTTCAGAGCAGGAGGGCTTCAGGTTCAAGAACCAGTTCCATCGAAGAACCGTCGTGTAAGCGAGTCTGGGCACGTTAAATCTGTCGGGACCGAATATCCTTCTTTTGATGTAGGGTAGAAGTTTAGAGAGCGAGGTGCCAGCTCAGGTGTCACCCCCGTCATCTGACCACGTTCAAAATTACGAGGTCCGTCCCAAAATAGCCCTAGTGTTGCTTTAGAAAGCGGGGTATTATTATAACTAAACTAAAACCTAGAGTATCTTGAGCTCTCAATAAGCAGTTCATATAAAAACATATTGTTACGAATTTTTACCGGCGTTCGTTTGGATAGTGGAGGTTATATGGTGTGGAGAACGCTCAATCAGCAGGCAGAAGTCAAATAAAAACAACGACGTTTATTTACACGAAGACACACAGGACAGCACAAAAACAACTATATACAGCACAGAAGACAATTATCTTCAACCGAGACGTGTAGCATACAACCAGAATCTACTGCAGACAGTAGCGCACAGCTCAGTTCAGCACGAGCTTGACTCCGTCGCTTCCGACTACTCTTCTTCCCCCACTCTGACTTCTGACCACGACCGGCTTCTGACTTGACTTCCTACTGACTGACTTCGTCTCACACTGACACAAGGAAAATCGTTAGGAGCGCCGGCGCCCGCAGGGCGCCATCTCCGGTCGGCCACATCTGTTGGGCTCGGCTACATCGTCTAGTCCGGAGTGGGAGAAGGTCTTGACTGAGGCTGGGAGGAGAGGATCTTTGGCTTTTGTAGTCTGGTCGGCGAGTGGCTGTCATCCAATGGGAGGCTTGCTGCTGTCGGCGAGGTCGTCTTAGGTTAGCTGGAGGGTTGGGCTATGGTAGAGGTGCATTCTGGGATACAGGGTGAGAGAAAAAATTCCAAGAGCCTGGTAGAGTGGTTGTGAGGGGGATGGGGTAAGATATTTAATAGTGGCTGCCAATAGGAAGGGCGAGATGGAACATGGGAATCTCAGATTTAATAAGAATTAATGGAATTGAATTATGGATTGAATGGGTTAGAAGGGGTTAAGATTTTAATTTGTGACGTATTTTAGTTGGATCTGATTAAAGTAGGATGAGTCTGGGTCTTCTGGAATTTGGGTTGGGGGTGTAGGATTCAATTTCTTTGATTGCTGGGTTGTCAATATTATTAAGGTCTGAGAAAAATTTAATTGCTATTTTTTTGATGAAGTCTTTGAGTGATGGGATATTTAGGGCATGTCGGATGTCTTCGTTTTTCATGAACCATCTCGCTTTTGTAATTTGCCTGAGAATAATGTTTTGGCACCTGTCTATTTGATTAATATTGGTTGGAGCTGCATACGCCCAAACTGGGCATGCATAAGTTAAAACAGGTCTGAGCATCGCAGTATAAATAAGCACTTTATTATCCCTACACATTTCAGAATTCCGAGAGATTAGGGGGTAAAGTTTTCGCGAGTTATCTCGGAATTTAGTTTTAATATAGTTAATGTGGGATTTCCAAGTTAAACTTTTATCCATTATTACACCTAAGTACTTGGCTTCCTGAGACCAGGGAATTATAGTATTATTTATTTTGACGTTAAGTTTGGGGTTTTTTCCTCCTCTTGGTGAAAAATACTGCTTCAGTTTTTGAGGTATTTATGGCAATTTTCTACTCGTGGAACCAGCTTTGAAGGTCTATTAGGTGTTTATTGAGCGCGTGTGTTATGTATCTGATGTTTTTGTTTTTGGCCAGTATCGCGGTGTCATCTGCGAAAATGCAGAGTTTAGTGTTTAAATTTTGTGAAATATCGTTAATGTATATAGAGTAGAGGGTGGGGGACAATTTTGCCCCTTGTGGTACGCCTGCTTGTATGGAGCGAAGTTTGGAGAGTGTGGCATTTACTCTAACTGTGAATTTAATTTTAAAAATGAATAAATAAATTATCTGGATTAGTTGGGGGGTATGTTATATTTAATTAGCTTGTAAGTTGGTCCTTCTAGCCACACTCTGTCAAAAGCCTTTTGGATATCTAGGAAAACAGCACCTGTGTTTTCTCTTTTCTCAAATCCTGAGGAGATGTATTCGACCGCTCTGAGTAACTGATGTGTGGTTGAAAGTTTGGGTTTAAAACCAAATTGGAAGGAGATTAAAATATTATTTTCATTAAGGTAGTTGTTTAATTTTTCCAGTATGAAATGTTCAGTAATTTTACTAAAGTTTGGAAGGAGAGAAATTGGCCTATAATTGGAGGGGATAGTAGGATCTTTCCCAGGTTTGAGAATAGGGATCACAACTGCTGTTTTCCATGCTGTGGGGAAGTATTTAAATTTAAAGATTAAGGTCATTATGTGATAAAATTTAATTAGTGTAACTAGGGGTGGGTTTTTAATTATTAAATTGGAGATACCATCAATGCCTGGTACTTTTTTGATGTTAACTTTTTTAATGTATTTTATATAATCTATTATGTTGGGGGGTTCAATTCTGTTGTGTTATTGATCGAGAAGAATTTTTGGAGTGTTGTTTCGACTATGTTTTCTGTGTTTGTGTTGTGCATGTCGTTTAGTGTAAATTGTTGCTCCAAGCTTTGTGCTAAAGTTACTGACTTCGTCTGGCAGCTGCAGCCCCTTTTATAGGTCTCAGGAGACGGGGCTAGAAGCCTCTCAACCAATCAGGAACGTTCGAGGCGTATCTCGGTTCCTACTGGACGGATCGGGAAAATTCTCGAAGTTTTGGGTATAATCTATTTTGGCGCCAAAGTCGCCAAATTCGTCGCCAGGTCGCCAAATGGTCGCCAAGTTTGTCACCAAGCTCTGGTACTCCCGACGCGCCACTTGGACTCCGTCCCATTCAGATGATTGTAAAACTTTCTTCCTGTTGATGGAACAAACTATGCTGGGAAGCCGAATTGCAGGTTTGTAACAATATAAATAGAAGTTATTAAATATATTTTATATTTAAACACAATTTGAAATTTAAATTAGAAGCTTAGCACCAGTACATGAAACTCAATATCCTCATTTCTTTGATCAATATTAAAGACTATAGCATATAGTTTCACACTATAATTAATGTAACAATTTTCATCCAGCATTCTTTATGAGTTGCTATAAAACACAGTATATATTCAGAGATATACGTATAATTGCGTTATGATTCAAGTAGAAAATAAAACATTCGCTGCAAAAAATCCGTTTAAGAATTATTCCAAGAAAGTTATAACATCTTTTAATAGAATATTAGTGTAATGCAGTATTACTCTTAACAATTCATTTCTTATATTCGGAAATCAAAAATTTCAACACAATCTCTTTAGCTGTTTTGAATCTATAAAAGCAACATTTCCAAGAGATCATATTGGAAATTTTTTTCGCTGATTCCGAAAAGTCTAAAGATGTATTACTAGAAGAAAAATTATGAAATATTAACCATCATGAAAGATAACAGCAGCTGGGTATACAATAGGCAATCTATGAATGCTGCAATGGCATGAAGGGGATTATATTTCAAAACACAAGGAAGTGAGTTGTAAAAAAAATCACGGCAATACTCCAGAACGAGATTTCATAGTAAATCAGTTGGGTAAATATTGAACTAATTCCAACAAAGGAGAATTTTGGTTTGCGAAATTTCTCAAGAAGAATAGGATAAAAGTCTTATTTATTAACTTATTTCAGCCTTAAAGACCTATTTTTAATATTTAGTTTCTTCGGTGATAATACCTCATTGATTTGGAAGCGTCACCTCTACGGAGAAATAACGATGTTTTTACAAGCACGATTGCGAAATGTATCGCGATGGGAAGGTAGATCGTGCCTCAAGTTGTCACATCTGAAGTAACAGGTTTCGAAGGCACCATGCCGAAGTGCCCGCTTGCTTTATACGGTCACTGTTATTCCTCGGATCTGATGAAACAACAACAGCATGTGCAAGGTCTGTAGAAATGGTTGCAGAAATTACCTGGTGTGTTACGCTTTCGAATTACGAAAAGGGCTGTGAGCAGGTGAGGAGGAATGCAAAGTGGTAGTTCGAATGCCGGTCAAGGTCAAGAAATGACGTCAAGTTCACGGATTTAATTTCGAAGTAATAAACATTCCGAGTTTGTAGAAAGTTGCGAAACGAAGCCAATGACGCATAGAAGTGGCGAAATTTCTCGAACTGTAGTCCATAAACACTAACACTGGGACACACGATTAACGGACTCGAGTTGTAATGCGAAATAACAAAGCTGTACACGAATACAGAATGTGCCAATAGATCCCAACATTCTACTGAAACACATGACTTATGTTAATTTAAGAATATTCTAAAGGAAGGATGAAATACAAATGCCCAACAGAAAGATTAATGGGCATGGATTTTAACTTTCTTATGCGAAGTATACAGAAAGTAATTATAATAGTCAAAAAATTCGAATTCCAGATTTTGAGGAATCTACATGCCACACCTCCTTGAGTTCGAAAACATATTTTTTTCTGTCTGTACGTCTATCTTTGATAAAAATAACTCAAAAATGCCTTGAACTAAACGGATGATATCTGGTAAATAGTCTTTACAACAAATTGGTAGATTTCTATCAAAGTTTGACCAACTTATTCAGAGAAAATATGCCTGTTTGAATATAAGTTAACAAAACGAAGAGATCTAGATGGATGAAATTTAGTTCACAGATTTAATATTTATACTGTAGGCATGGAAATAATAAACGCCTCATAAATAAATATAACAAAAATTATTATTTTACAGAACTTATCAAATGGAATTTAGCATAACCAATAAAATGCATATTTCCCATTACAATATATTATAAATAAGCAATCAATTATCTTATAATTTAAATTGTTTAGTAATATTTTTAATATTCAGAATGGACACAAATAGTATTTCTAATATTTTACAATTAGCATAATTTGCAAATTTAATTATTTAGCACCTAGGCTGATAAATTATTTTACTGATCTACCCCCGCCCCGCCCACACGCAGTTCAGCGGCTCTAGGCAGCTGCCAAATCGGAAGTCAACCGCTGCCGTGTAATGGAAAGCAGATCGTCGTCGAGTGGAGGAGGTGAAACATCCCGTTAATGATCGCCGCATATGCTATTTATTTCAATTGCAACAGAGCTGTGTTGTTCATTGGATTTATTAAGCAAAAAATATTTTCGTTTAAAACTCGTTTCATTTGGAAAAAAAAAAAAAAGATGTTGAAATTTTAATTTAATACAGTATGATTGAAAACAATGTATTGTTTTGAATACAAATACAAACTTTATAAGTTATTAATGCTTTTTAGTACTTATTTTTTTTTTTTTTGCAAACTATGAAGCAAATTTTGAATAATTATTGTTTGGAAGATGTTGAAAATTTAAGTTATAAACAAAGAGGATTTTTTTTTTGGAAATAAAGCTATGTCCGAATATATATGATACACAGTTAGAATATGATGTTTTTTCGCTATAAAAAGTATAAAAGCATACTTAAACATTTTTTAATAACATATCGAAAATATATTATCAATCAATTGTTTGCAATTCGTAAGTACAAACAAAGTACGCTAAAAAAATTTCTGAATAAAATATCTAAAAATTTATATGAATAAAGTTTATGATTAGACGGAATTTGTTTTCATTTTAATAATCATAAAATAAAAAAAATAATAATTTACTGTTATTTTTATTTTAATAGCTCACAATAACAATTTAAATCTAAAATATAAAAATATTAAAAAAAATTCTTATTAGACAGGGATAAATAAGAACAGATGCAGAATATTTATGCATATTATAGCACAAAACTATATCAGAAAAGTATTTTTTATATATACCAAAAATTGAAATGAAAAACATGTTTTGAGAAAAAAAAAAATGCGAGAAACTATCCAATGAGTTCGTTTTGTTTATTTTTTAAAAAAATCTTTATGAGCTCTTGGCTCTAAAAACCTGTATAAATTCTATGCCTTCCTGGAATCGGTGAAAAGAATCATATTTTATGAAACAGAAATAGAAAAACCAATTTTTCGCAAAATAAAGCATTCTAATTCCCTTAAAATCTTATTTTTGTCACATAATACATTATAATGCATAATATATAAAAATCCTGCACTTTTGAAGGCAACATGAGAAAAATATCGGTTAAATATTTTTTATTTGTTTCTATTCTTTTCTCATGTTCAACCAATCATTATTGTTATTTTCCTTAATGACAAAGCCATGTACTTGCGTCACAACAGCAGCAGATACAGCAGATAACAATAAATTACAACAAATAGCTATGTTTTCGATTTTTTTTTCTGCGTGAAGTAGCCTGTGTGTTTAAATTTAGGTCTATTCAGACGGAAACCAGAGAAAAACTTATTTTTCGATTCACAAAGTGAAATATATTGTAATTCAATCAATACCATTATTATATTTAGGAGTAGATAATGGACTGCATGGAATACAAAACCTGCCTCCTACACACACTTACCAAATAAAGCGCTGAAATGACACACAGTAATATTATGGGAAAAATATAATATATTGATTTATATAAGCGAGAGCAAATTTACATTTGTGTCGAAAAATAAAAAGAGAGCAACAATATGTAACAAAACTATTTTTTGGGAGTTTTATATTAATAAAAGCATAAGGATTAAAAAGGGAATTCAACAACAACAAAAAAAAATACAATGGCAACAATAATAAATTTAAGAAAAGATACATGAAATATGGAGTAAAAAAATTATACACCCTTTTAGAGAAATAGGCACATGGGCCGTAAAAATTTAATTACAATTTTCTTTTTATGAAACTTAGTAAGGTACAGTACACTCCCGAGTTTGCGGCTGTCCAGCCTAGTTTTCTTTTATCGTTATTAAATAAGAGAGAGAGAGAGAGAGAGAGAGAGAGAGAGAGAGAGAGAGAGAGAGTAAACATAACTCATATGCAAAACACGTACACAGTATATTTTTCAGATTCCCGCTTCACTTAATATCGACCCCCCGGAGGGCACCTCGAAATGAGGATGAGATGCTTCCGGCATGGTGGTTGGATCTCGCCACCCTGGAGGGAACACTAATAGGTGAGGGATCTAACTCCTCCCATCGATAACGGGTCGTACTTCCTTCGGGAAGGGTTGTACCGTGGTCGGTGATGGCCCTTAGGACTCAACCACAGTTCTTCCAATTGCTGTAGCGGCGGTCCGGTCATTCAGTTTTATGGTTTATATCCGTGTGCCTTCGGGCGGGTCGGAGAGTTAGATGGTTGACTTCACTTAATATCGACGTGTTATTTTACGTGATTAAAATACTTGTATACTCATTAATCAATACGTAACACAGTTTCTCAATACATAGTAACTAGATCGATTATTTTATCCACTAAAATTTGCATTAGGTACAAGAGGATTTCAATAAGAAATTCATATAATTTTACACACAATTATAAAAAATGCAATGATTGACAATATGAAACGGAAATGACAGTATTGCCAGTTAATTACTTTTCGTCAAAACCACCATTAATGTTAAAGGATTTGTCCTAACGCTGGTCCAAAAAACGCAGTTAGACGTTATGAGATCGTAGTAAGAGCTAAACTTTTGACCGATGAGGAACTTCATCATGAATCTAAACAGATGAAAATTTTAAGGTCCCAATTCCAGAACAGTATGGTGGGGACTCCAGAAATGTTGTGCGGAATCCTCCTTGCAGTTGGGCACGAAGGGTTCGACGGAATTCTATGAAACCGGGATTTTCAAACTGATACAGCATTAGGACAAATGCCTCAACAAGAATGGCAGTTATAATGAAAAGTAATAAATTGGTAAAGCTTCATTCCGACGACACGTTCCTTTAAGGATATGATCGTAAATCTGCCATCTGACCTATTGTAGGACCACCCCCACCTGTGGACGTCAATCAAGAGCACTCTGCAAAATGTCGGTGAAATGGACAAATATCAGAAAACTCCGGAAAGTCACAAGAGACGGGAAGTCAACCATCTAACTCTCCGACCCGCCAGAAGGCACACGGATTTAAACCATAAAACTGAATGACCGGACCGCCGCTACAGCAATTGGCGGGAACTGTGGTTGAGTCCTAAGGGCCATCACCGGCCACGGTACAACCCTTTCCGAAGGAAGTACGTCCCATCATCGATGGGAGAAATTAGATCCCCCACCTATTAGTGTTCCCTCCAGGGTGGCGAGATCCAACCACCATGCCGGAAGCATCTCATCCTTATTTCGAGGTGCCCCCCGGGGGGTTACAAGAGACGGGAAAGAGGGCAAAACAGCTCTGTCCCAAACGCGCATGGGCTGTCAGAACGGAGCTTTATACTTTCACACCAGTTTGATGTTGTCCTGCAATGGATATTTTATCTTTGTGTGCAAAATTATGTGTGCTATTTATATACCCCTTCGTATTTGTTCCTTAATTTAAGAATTTATTAGAAAGTCTTCATTTCTGAATTTTCTGAATGATGACATTAAAGGGTGTTTTGTTCTTAATTTTCTAGTACAATGAAGAAACTCAAGAATACATCATAGAAAAAAATTTCTATCTTTATTAGATATTTTGGTTTCAGTTAGTATTTAGCATGCACGTTTTAATAATAATACTCTTGACAAATGAATAAATGAAGTGGAATCTAATCAATAATATAATTTACATTTGGAAAATTAAAGAAAAAGCAATTCAGATAAAAGTCGAGTTCAGACAAAGGAAGATACCTTTAAAATGATGATTAGGAAGCTGCTTAGCAGAAGAAAATAAAAAAAATTTTGCAAAGAGAGTATTAAAAAAACAGATTAAATTTTCAGCTTTCTTTGACTTTATACTGCGAAAATCGTGTACAAATAAGCGCAAACAATCTCTCGTGTACAGATATATTTCGAATACAATTAAGAAACAACGATTAAAAAAGAAGCTAAATTTATGTTAGTGATAATTTTATAATAATAAGTTTTTGTAGCACTTACATTTCAAGAAAATATTATTGCAATCACCAGTTGATACCAATTGCCTACATCAATCAAAATACAATTTCCTGCCGTATCAACTTGCAGTTTTTCGCAATGATGATGACAGTTATCGTTCTTCTCTATCCCATAGAACTTAATTTTTTTTTGTGGGGGGAGGGGATGTAGCGTACCCAAATACGAGCTTTTATAGTTAAAATGTTTACGACAGTTTGTATTTCAGTGCACAAATGATATTACTTTGGAAAAGAGATCGTTCGTATTCACACAGGTAAATCCATTCTAGAGCTTAATGCCCATTAAAAAATACAAAAAAGTGTGTTAGTGATAATTTTAATAGAAATTCAAGAAAAATAATGTCTTAACTATCTCAAATTAACTGTTGAATTAAATAAATTAGTGAAACAAGTATCGAAAGCGCAAAGTGCGAATGATCAGATGGTCAGTCCGCAGACGCATTTGATTCAAAATTTGAAAAGGCTGTAAGTTTTAGGTCAATCAATCTAAAAATCAAACTATATCTATGTAGCTTTTTTTTCCCTGCTCATTATTACGATCTTAAATAGTTTGTTCGTAATAGCTTTTTTCTCTCATATTCTATGCGTTTTCTTATTAAGTCAGAATAATTGTGTCTCGTAGCTTACGAAATAATTGCTACGTAAAGGAGGTTGTAGACATTAAAGTCCAGGCTCTCCTTCACAAATGTTCGAACGACTTACTCATTTTGTGATTTTCCTGTCCATTTGCTCTCGGAGAGACATACAAACTTCTCGTGAAAAGGTTTCGTTTAAAATTCGATAGAAGCCTACAAATTTTGTGTAAATACCACATACCACTTTTCATTTCAGCTCACAATATTTAAATTAAGGCTCAAAATATTTTTGAGTTATTGTGTTCACACAGACAAACATAATTATGAAAACGTGTTTTACGGATTTATGGAATTTTAACTGTGATAAACTTAACAATCACAACGCTACCTCATAGTAGACTTGCAACAGGAAAGAGAACAACGACAACACATGCAAATCTAAATGAAAGAAAAGAGCAGCAACCTCAAATTTTTTAAAGGCCGAAAGAGGAAGACAGCGTGCGAGACAGCTAGACGAAATTCGAAATGATAAAAATAAAATATAAGCACAGACACTTTCTGACACGGGGGAACCAATACAAGCAAAATAAAAATAATAAAAATCTTCAAGTAAACGGTATCTTTATAACAAACCTGTTTCTGCAACAGTAAAAGCAAAAACACATCTTTTAAACTGATTCCATTAACAGAGTAAAATAAAAGAAAAAGAATTGGGGGGGGGACTCCGCTGTTCCTTGTAGATCGACACAGTACAGCAAGTAGTGACATGGACTTGTAAGAAACCGGTTGCAATGGAAGAAAAATCATTTCTTCTGTAGGTACGTGCTGCAAATTTTTTTCGACTTACGTAACAAAAAGTCAACGATTTTCTTTTTTCATTTTTTACATCAGACGTCGGAAGTATTCATAAATTTGCAAATGGAAGACAGAGAATGAAAGCTTGTTTCAAGCGCACAAATGAAAAAAAATTAAAAATACAACATGTATCTGACACATAGTATAACAGGCATGGGACATGTTTAATGCATCAGATTAACATCCATCATTATGAACATTTAACGCCATTTTTTATTTTTATTTTATTCAGTACATGATTGATACACAAGGTGATTCTAAACAAATATCCTAACTTTGCAAGGCTGTTGAAAGAAAACAAAACAAAGGACAACCTTGTCGTTGGTAGAAAATTGTAAATAACAGTTGAATGTTTAAATTCAACATAATTATATGCGTTCATTGAAAGCCCTTCGAAAAATACGAATAATCTCTCATTCCATACTTTTTCAACATTATTGTGTGACAATTTTAAATATTGCAAATAAGCCATGTCTCAAATTCAACGCCCATTAGTAGCGGCGAAACATATATCTGCTGTTTGATGCAGCCCAATACGATATAAAAAATCAAATTATTACCATATAACATATCTGCATCCTTTCAACCTTTCATTTAGAATGATTTCTTAATAACCATATATTTGGCGCAGCACAGCTTTTTTTGGCTCTTATGCCGTTAAAACCAACAATTCAATCCAATCCTTTCAATACTTCATGAGTAATGCAGAAAAAATTGTGGGATGAGTTATCGGACTGCTTCGATATTCTTTGCATTTATGTACGATCTCGCATAGAACTCTTTTTAATTGTGTTGATTTATAATTTCAAGAGTTATTTTTGATTTCAATCCACAACAAGGTTGAATTTTGGTTTGTATTCTTTTAACAAACCTTCAAAGTTGGGATTTTCATTTGCAATCCCCTGTACTTGGAAGGGATTTAAAGAATATTTTATGTCTTATTTTACTTATGTCTTATTTTACTACTATCGGGAGCTTACAGGAGAAGGATTCCATTTTCTTCTAACATAAAATTTACTTTTACTAATCTTTGTTTATAATTGTGCCATTATATGCTCGGTTAATTGATGAAATGAAATGAAACTGAGTGTTGCCTAAACATAATTTAAAAATTTACTTTCATCTTTATCTATCTAGGTTTAGGACACCAGTGAAAAAAATTAATTTAGACAAATTACATACCTCATTTTCCACGCATAATGTGTCCAGTTTGGATGATATTTCGAGAACTCGATTTTTATAAGCATAGAAAGTACATTATAAATTAATTTACTAACAACCAAACTGCTTTAATTCCAAAGAAAAGAAAAAGTTTTGGTAGAAAAGTGATTTATCTAAGAACACTATCTGCAAAATAACACAATCTACGGCGAGTCCCGAAGAGTCGTGTAGACTCAATATAATGAGCGGGATGATTATTACCAGTACGGCTTAAAAAAATTAACTACTTTTCCCTATTAGCTTCTATCATTGTGGTCATTTTTAACATTTCAACAGCATCATTTCGGTAAAAACCTCAAAAGTAACCATTAAAACAAAACAAAAATAAATAAATAAATAAAATATTTATCAATTATTTCATACTACTACACACCGTATACAACACATTCTACGATTAAATAAGTAACGTCTAATAAACCGCAAAACATATTTCAAAATAATCCACATTTATTCAAAATATAATTTATGGTAAATCTCAGATATAATCACAACCACAGGAATAAGTATAAATAGATTTTTCAGGGAGCTTTAACCGAGACGTTCCGATTCGATTTTAAAGCGAATTGACAAAAACATTAAATATCGATATATTTGTTTTAATTACGATTTTCTAAATGAGAGTATTGCATGCATATATAATGAACTCTGTTCTGACACGTCCGTGTATAATTTGAATTCTTGTAGTAATACTAACAAACCAAGAATAACTCTCGTACAGTGTCGTATAAATTTGGAGTTTCCATATTTTTTAAATTTATCTAGAAAAACTCTTATCTGTTGTTTATATATAGACAGTGTGTTAGAAAGTTTAAAAAGTAATAATTCAGAAGAAATACGAGCAGTTACAATTTAAAGACATGTCTGAATTGGTATCCATTCGTCTGATAATGCATGTCCCATAAAATGCGATTTCCAAATCAGGCGATACGTATCATTCCCGTTCATTTCATGCACCTTTTTAATCGCATCTCTTTTTAAGAAATTGTAGTTTTGTACAAGAGAAATATCTCGCTTCTTTAAAGTTTTTTTCCTTACATAAACATTTTAAACATTACAACAGTGAAATGGTTTTTGAATGAGAAGAATATGGTTCCAATACCTGATTCTACTTACCAATGAATCGTTGTGAACACATTTTATTTAAGAGTTGCTTCGAAAAATGAATTTTATTTCACAACAATTCTCTTACAACTTTAATAGGGATAAAATTGGTCAAATGAAAATACAATCCTTTTTATTTTTATAACAATCATTTTTGAAATATTAACAAATTTTATGACGATTTCCCCCATAAACATGATTTTCTATACGAGTAAATTGTATTTCTTACATTACATACTATTTTTGGCAGTTATTAAACAAAGGCATAGGTTTCAACACTAGGTTTAGCAAGGGGTCATTTTGACCCCTTTGAGAAAACTTTTCGTTAATTTTCTCCAAGAAAATTTTATGAGAATATTTTAATTAATTTTTACTTACATTTATAAGACATATAATCGCAAATCTTTTCTTTTTCTTTTTTTTAGTTTCAGAGGAATGTATATAATATATCTACTTTTACCGAAGAGGCCATTTTGACCATTCGAATAAATATTGTTGAGAATACATACATTTATAATATTGTAACAGCTTGATAGGGACGCACATAGATATAGGTATAAATATAGAAATAAGTATGTGTTAGTAAAATGTGTGTATATAAGCAGCAAAAAGACGAAGATGAAAGTCAGTCAGATAGAAGCTATTATAGGTTGTCAGTAAGAAGATGTGTGAGTCAATGTTTTGGTAGAAGAGGAGGGTAGAAGAATAGATGGTTTTGAAGACCTAGATTCGAAAATAAATACATTTTTAGTAAATAAACACATAGGAACTGCCTTTTCATCACACCGCACCTCAAAAAATATTTTTTTGTGCTTTAACTTCATAATAGATAGGTCAATTTATATTTTTTAAAATTAAATACCGAAAGGGGCCATTTTGACCCTTTTGGTAGAAATAAGTATATGCCAATTCATGGTAAACCTAGAGTTAAAAAGCAAATTATCAAAAACTAACCATCAGAAACTTGTTTAGTTTGTTAGTTCTAAACTTAAAAACGGCTCAAAAGTTTCTGTGCTTTATACCACTTTCACAGGCACTCAAATCACGGTTTCATCCCCCCCCCCCACCACCACACTTTCGGTACTAATGGCAAAACGCATTAAGGAAAGGCACAGAATGGCGCAAAATAAGCCAAAGCATCACGAATGGAAGTGTTAAATGCATGTTGCCAAAGTATCCACCAATCAACAGAGGGAGAGGTGTGACCGGCCAATTGGAACTTAGCGTGGCAAATGATTCGAGTGAGGCAACAAGTTCCACGGTTTTTCCCCAAAGACGACTAAATGATTAACTTTTTTTTTATTATATTTAAGGAACGATTAAATGAAAGTATGATTCAGTACATAAAAAGAATTAGGAAATAGCAATTAGTGTTTTATGGCTTGAAGCTTAATAAAATCATGCTTATCATTCAACTGCTGAGATTATGAAAAAAAAAAAAACTATTTTTACTAGCATGTTTTTTAAAGATAATCTGATTTCCATGTAATTAAGACATGAGAGCATAGAGAGTTAAAGGGGTTTTGTCATCGAGTCGGATTTTATAGTAAAATGAATACATAAAAAGGAAAAAATTGGCGTGAATTTTAATTAATCGGCAACTTAGAACTGATGTACAAAAGGGGTACAAAGAAGAGAGGATACAAAAGAAATTATTTAAAGTCTGATTCTTTTTATATTCAATATAGTATTTTTATCGTTTAAATTAGTATTTATGTAGTGAAAATGCAACATAATTTCTACAATTGTAATGTTCAATATTTTAAAACTGACAGATCAGGAAATTTAGAGACACAGATTTTGCTAATCAATATCAAAATTTTTGTGCTTGTTGGCCACTTGTTCGCCATATGTTATTACAAAGTGATATTTTTTTTGAGATCATATGAAAGATTTTGGTTTGCAGAAAGAGGCCGAAGCATCTTATTAATCTCAAAAATTCAATTACCGATTTATTTTAAAGACTTAAGAAAAAAGAAACATTTCAATTTGCACCTCAGAACTTTTAGACAAAATTGCACCATTATGACATCTTTCAAAATTTTGTACTTTGAAAGCATCATTCATTAAATTCCAACTTTCACATTTTTTCCCCAATAATAATATATGTAATAGTAATAATAATAAAACTATTCTTCAACAATTCTAAAGCAAAATTTCGTTTCAAAGCTACAGACTCATTTAAATTCACAATACAGAATAAAATGTGAATGTATTCTTCCTTAATAACAAGATGACATAATCCAAAGCATCGAACTGGCAGTATGATTCACGAGACGAGAGGTATCGTGTATTATGCCTCCTTACTTTCGGTAGTTTATAGCTTACACTAACTATGCTAAAGAGAGATGTATAAAAGAGAGTCAATAACGGTTGAAAGTGGCTGAAAGGATAAAACTATGGGAAAAATCATTATCTGTAAATTAAGTAGTCCTGATGATATTATTCAATTTATATATTTGAAAAGCAATTACTTTATTCTGAGAAATGAAAATTGCTATTAAAAATGTTATTAATTCAATTCAGGTGCCGATAGGAGTGAAAACTAATGAATAAATACCAGCTTTATAAAAATAGTTCAACATTGCAATGGATGGGATATGAAAAAGCAAGTTTTTGGCATGGAAAAACAAACAGGAGTCGTCTCTTCGAAACTTTCGCGAATACTTCTTAATAACAGTGTTATTCCTCTTACCCTGCATGAAATTGTGGACCTTGGAAAAGGCCATGAATAATAAATACTATGTGTACTCATATTCTTCATATTTAAT
>JAPMOR010067782.1:0-10064 GCA_026543865.1 Argiope aurantia | reverse complement strand
TGAATGCCATGAATAATACTATGTGTACTCATATTCTTCATATTTAAGTCTCGCACCTTGGAAATTTCTATTTTGTAATATAGTAAAGACCAGCGGGAATATTCTCTCCGAAACTTTCTCGTATTCTCTCTAATAAAGAAGAATTAGTATTTTAGATGTATTTTTTTCAACCGGTTTAAGATTTGACACAAATGTATAATTGCAGTAAAAAAATGACATACTAAATTTGATATATTTAAATCATTGCCTTTGTGAGTTATCGTGTTTGCATGTTTCTGAAAGTACAAACCTACAGATGTTCAATCCCTTGTTGGATTAAACACAAAATTTGATAAAAGTATCCACAGAATATACACTAAATTTGTGTGCCGAATTTTATTCATCCAGTCCTTTTCGTTTTTTAGTTATTGTGTAAACTTATACTAGGACAGCCAGATTGTCTCCGAATAGATTTTGGTCAAAATTTAATAGAAATCTACAAATTTGATTTGAAGTCCATATGCCAAATTTCACCTATCGAATTCAAAACGGTTTTGAGTTAGTTTTGTCACAGATAGACATAAATCCAGAAATACCTTTTTTCAACTGTGGGAGGTCTAAAACGTAAAAATTTGTCAAAATCTCGAGGCCGAATTTTTTAACGACTACAATACTTTCTCCAGATTTCGCATATGATAAGTAAAAAAAAAGAAAAAAGAGTATGAATATTAATTACAATATCATATACCAAATTTGATTTATTTAAACAGTTCCGATTGTTCCTAACGGACTTTAGTTCAAGACTTGATTCAGATCTATGCTTTAGAAGCTTAAACTGTGTATCCATTTAGCTCTTTGAACTTATCATGTTCATTTATTAGTTTATTTTAGTTTAGTTATATTAACGCACCGTTTAAAGCAACACTATGGCTATTTTGGGACGGACCTCGCCATTTTGAACCCCTGTCAGACGACGAGGACAACACCTGATCTGACACCCCCTCTCCCCACCACACCACACCAACGGGAGGACGTTTGACCCTGAGGGATTTATCGTGCAACAGATCCCCTTACACGGCGGTTCTTCGGTGGAATGGGGGTATCGAACTTGAAACCTCACGGCTCAGAAGCCGAGACCTTACCAACAAGCCACCGCGGCCTATCATGTTCATTTATACTAAGACGGATAGATCGACGGATAGATGAAGTTTCTGTGAAGGAATTTCAGACAAATCTGATAGAAATTTGTATATTTGGTATTTAGATCACACGTCACATTTCATTTGTCAAATTTAATGCGTTTTTGTATCATCATGCTTTCAGATAAACAAGTAGACATAATTTCAAGAATAAGTTTTTCGGACTCAGGGAGATCTGAAATATGGATATTCAATAAAATTTCGTGCTTGAATTTAATGATATCAGTTTTTTTTTGTTCTTGGCATACTTTGTATAGAGAGAAAGTAAACAAGTATCTATATCTTGCACTTATAAACAAGTTGATGCTAATTGCGGGCACACATCATGCAAAAATAGTATTTAAAATCACGATATTACTCTTTTGGTAAACATCCATTTAAGATAAATTCGCAAACAACTTTATTACTTCTGAAAACAATTTTTTTTTTTGGTATCAATACATGTCTGTTTAATTCTTTGAGAATCCTTATTAAGAACTGCAAGGAACAACCTTCGATGTTTCAATTATCACTCATTGAACGAGCGCCGAATGAAGAAAAGCATTTTATAAATGATGTCCGATCCGTTTACGGGTGAAAGTCACCATGAATGCAGAAAAAGTGGATCATAGGAAGAAATGAGATTAGGAAACAAAGTATGAGAATGATTTATTTCCAAGTGACATGAGTATAACCTGAAGTGGTATCAAGAGTCTTCGTTATTATCGTCAGTCTGACAGTCATTAGGAGAGTATGAAGCAACCACTTTAATTAGTATTCGGCGAGGGTAGAGGTTGTTTTGATTCAATGTCTTGCATTAAGAATCGTTTTATGGGTCTGATTTTAAAATGTGATTGGGTCTAAGACTGAAAATATGTCGGTTAGAATAATCTTCCAGATTTTTCTTGCGAAGGAACTAAAAGAAATGAAAAATGTCTGTTTTTACAGGCATTTATTTATTATAGAATTTTTGGGAGTTTTCAGACAAAATGAATCTGTGGAATTCATTTTTTTTTCCAACTAAGCATCAACTTAAAAAGTTTTCTTTTGATCTTCAATAGGAGAATTTTGTTCTTTCAATTCACACAATGTTTGTCATTTTATGGAAAAATAATATATGTTAAAAAATAAAAATGGCACATTAAAAGCGTCAAAATAAATAAATAAATAACGTTTATTACCTAAAAGTGTCTAAAGAGCAAAACAATTAGCAGCTCAAGATTATGACAGATCTCCACGTTTTAAATCTCATTGAGATTAAAAAAAAAAAAAAACATTTGTGAAAAATGTCCGTCTATCTGTCTCTATATACTCAAAAACGATGTGAGCTAGATAGTTCAAACTTGGTATACGGTATTTACACCAAATTTGAAGATTTCTATCAAGTTCTGAATAAACTTTTTTGTGTGCATTTAACATCTATGGTATAAACACCTGCCAAATTTGGAGTCAAACCCAACTACGAGTTGGTTGTCTGTCAATCTGTACTTTCAGAAACATGTAAACGCAAACTCAAAAACGAAATGACTTAAATATATCAAATTTGGCAAGGTATTTTTTCACTACAAGTGCAGTTGTGTGCCAAATTTTGGTTTCAATCTGTGAATTAATTAATTAGAGATTAATTAATTGCCGAACAACTCGCCAAGTATCTCACTACATATTCAGTAAAAATGCTAAATTCATGCGAAATTCAAAATTTCGCAATTATTGTGAGCCATTGCCATGTAAGGCGTTCTCTGGCATGGCAAATTTATTAGAGAGTATACGAGGAAGTTTTGGGGAACCACTCCCTCTGGTTTGAAATGAAATATCATGAGGGAGCGAAAAAATTATATTATGCTCTGGGTTTCAACAACCCTCACTACGCCAATGTCATGTAGTAGAAGATTTAATTTTATTTGTGAATGACATGTGCAGTTGCATTTGTCATATTATTCTGAAATCATTCTAATTTATCATTCCTCAAATGATCAATAATATTAGAAGTCAAAGGCACATTCCAGCCGATGCTGAATGAATAACACTAAAGGAGGGGTGGCGGCGTGAGTGACGTGCGCGCATGGCTGGCACGCATGGGCGCGTGACCTCACACCGCGGGAAGCTTTGGAATGTTAAGCAAATATTTAATACCGCCGTCTTCAACGGGCCCAATGGGACGCCCAACTGCTGATTTCGAACACCCCGAAGCGATTAAAAACGCCGAGAGGACGCACGTCTCCTTCTGACGGATACTGCTTACGATTCTTGTTCTAAAAAGTGAATCAAACAAGATCAGGTTTGGAACATACTTAAAAAAATAAAACTGATTTGCAAATCCCATTTATGCAGGAAAAGCTTTTTCGAACCCCCAGAGCGTGTCAAGTGCAACAAAAGAAGAAAAAGCAAAAAGACGCAACGATTTCTTCATCGAAAAAAGCAGTCTAGGCGAATGTTTTTTTTTTTTTTTACTTGAAATCTTTAAATGAAATGCTTTAGACAGAATTGGGTTTGATATCCGTTTTTGTTAATTAAAAATGAAGAATTTAAACCAAATTATTTCTTACAAGGTTTTTTATGACTCTCTCAAAGGCTCTTCACCAATGGTTACAAAGTTCTTTAATATAATATTTTTGTTTCAGGTTTCAAGGTTTATTTTAAAGCTAATTGGAAGATAAGATAAGATCAAAGTTTGGGTTGAGCTCTGATCTAAATATATAATGCATTATTATCGAACAGTAAATTTTAGCCAGTAATTTGAAGATGCCGTATATATAGGTCGAATTCTTAGTGTGGTTAATAACCTTTAATCAGCTACTACGACCCGCCCGAAGGCACACGGAAAAATCTGAATGACCAAACAGCCGCAACAGCAACATTGGCGGGAACTGTGGTTGAATCCTAAGGACCATTACCTGTCACAGTACAATCCTTTCCTTGGGAAGTGCGTCCCGTCATCAATGGGAGGTAGCCGACCCCACCTTTTTCTGTACTCACCAAGATGGCGAAAACCAACCACTATATCAGAAGCTTCATCCTTGATTATGAGATACCCCCCGTGGAAGTAAGGTAGTTAATAAAAAAAACTATTATTTATTTGTTAATTTATACTATAATCCTTTTAATAAAAAATTCAGATCCAGCATACATATATTGCCCTACAAGCAATTTATTAATTAATATTATAAAGTCCCCCCCCCCTCGATTTTCTGAAAGCAAAATGATTTGCTCTATGATGGAACAAACGTGTAATAAACTCAGATTATAACAAATGCCATCAATGTATTCTATAATAATGAGTCAGCCAATTTTTTTTTCTCTGAGAAAATGGTCTAATCTTTTGTAAAGTTAAAAAGAAAGCCTTAAAATTTCCTTTCCACATACTTCTTCGGATTGCAATGTTAAGGCAGCAACGAATATTTCAAACAAATTTCATTAAAAAAATTGTAGACAGGTAATTACGAATTTATTTAAAAAATTACTGAGAAAAGGAACCCCAGAGGATCTAACTAAATTTATTTTATCTAATTAATTTTTTTAAATTAAAAAAATACATAAGTGGAAAATTTTTGTGACGTACCTTAAACATAATTTAGCTTTGAATTCTTACTAATTACAAAAAAAAAAAAAAAAAAAAAAAAAAAAATGTATGTAAAAAAAACAAAAAAAAAACTGATAATTACTTTTGCGTGAGAGAACATTGAAAATAAATCTAACCAAAAAAAAGTATATATATTTATAAACAAAGCCACAGCCTAATATGCGATCAATTAAAAATTAAGTTGTAATTTTAACGTTTTTATTTTTATTATTATAATTCAAGAATAAATCAAACCAGAAATAAAATTTAAAAAAAAAAGGTTTTCTGAAAATAAGCCAATAATAATTGAATTACAGTGTTATTATATCTGAGACAATTTATAAGCATCGAATAGTCGTTTAAATTATTTGGTATCTACATGTAAGGTTTTCTATTGCAACTAAATCCTTTCAAAGTAATTAATTACTTTACACTTTGGTTTCACGGAGAAAATAAAAAAAGACTGAAGAATGAATAGAGCGTATTTAAATAATGTAATGCCACACCTCACATCTATCATATAAATTAAATTCTAGGTTTTCCAGTATCATGTAACTGACAATTCAGACTGGTAGCATTGTGTTACAGTATTATACAGAATAATAATAATAAAAAAATGAAATGGATATTGAGCTCTTTTCAACTATCTCATTTTCTTCTGGTATTGAAAGATAAACGATTATATATAGTTTCAAAAGGCATATCAATATATCTATCTACACAAGTAGCAATGTTTTCATTTCACTTACTTTCCTTTATTGTTCTTGAGGATCAGCAGATAAATTTACATTTAAATATAATTACAAGGGAAGAAAATGTAAATTATTTACATATTTCCTTCTACCTCTAAGTTATATATCCAAACTGATGTCCAGAATTCGAAACATTTTCCTTTAGTTTTTGGGAACTAGGGGGTGAAAGTGATTGCCCAAAATTAAAATTAACTTTTCATTTCTGTATTAAAATTTTCGGAAGTAATTGTCACGGAGACATAATATTTGGATTTACATCCTTTTCTAAAAAAGAAATGTCCACATTATTACCAAAACATACAGTACCCAGAATTTAAATAATCACACACACATCTTAATGCGTATAATGAAATTTTTTAATTCCAGGTATAAAAAGTAGCATTAATACAACTAGTTTTTTTAACCATACTCACTAATTTATCGTAGAGTTACAGAAATGCTCCTATACAGAAACATTTGGAATACTATATGACTCTTAAATGACAAAATTTTCAGCGGTGCTTTATTAAAGTGTTCCTGATAGGAATAGAAAGTGTTCTATAATTTTCCAGAATGCTCTTCTGTTAGTTTATACTGTAACTAACATAAATTATTCTTAAACCATATGGGATTTTCAGTGGGTTTAGTTTAGTTTATATTGTCCCATTTTTTTTTCCAAAGAAACACTAGGGGTATTTGGGGGCGGATGACGTAATTTTGAACCGCCTTCAGGTGACGAGGATGACACTTGAGCTTTTACTGCGCTCTCCAAACTTCTATATTTGGTTTTGACAGATTTAAAAGCGCACCAAACTTTTATTGAAGCAGGTCTCGAAACTGGAATCTTTCAGTCCGGAACCGAGACCTTACCTTATTCTCACGATTCGGAATTTCCCAAGGGAAATGTTATATTACATAAAAATTGCGAAGTTATGCAGTCGTTGATATTCTCAATTAAATAAAATATTTCCATTTATTAAAAGAATAAAGTACGATAATTTTCCAAATATATACTATAATCCAATATATTATACATATAGTATATATATAATAATTTTTAATGTATAGATACTTATTTTCTTTTAATAGAACATGATTGATCGATATATGGTTTTGAATTATTTATTATATTACTGTTAAATTCTTCGGAAATGTACTACAAATAATAGCAGACAAAAAGAGAAAAAAATTCCCGCCTTTTCTGACGATTAAGATAAGACTATTAGTTTTATGTATAAACAACTGTGAGATGCAAAGAAATTCTTCTGAAATTTCAGCAATCTTATTAGAAGATTTTGCCCGATTTTTCCAGTGTTTTAGAAGAACTTTATGGATTAGCATCATTTAAGATCCCAGGATAAATAAGAACCAATAAATAAATAAATAAAAACTGTCGCGCGCCACCAAGTCTTACGATTATATTACTGAATAGAAAACTTTTCCTGAAACAAAGCAAACTGCGTTAGTAAATCCTATTTCGCTGAAAGCTGATCCGATTTATGTGGGAGAAATTCCTCTAACCAGAAAGATTTAATCTCAAAATTCGTAAATCTGACGTCAGAACCAACGTCTGTCGTAGTTTGAAAAGTTGTAGACAGAGAAAAAGTAATTCTCTATTATAAGCAACACTTCCTACAATTTAGACGTGTACGTCAATATGTATATGAAGCAGTAATACTATGAAGAAATCAAGCTGCTGGAATATATTTTATACACGCCTCAAACATTTTTTTAAATATTATTTTATCTAATTATTTTTTTTAATTGTTATTATTATTCAATATTCATGCAAAGCGGCATTGCCATAAACAAGAATAGACGGATAATTTTATACGCCTCGTAACTTCTCAATTTAATCTGAAGATGTCTTTAATCGGATACTCTCTTTCTCCTTATTATGATGTCAACAACTGGTAATACCCCATTTTTTACTGGATAAAATAATTATGCTGTTTTACTGTCGATGTAAGCGTTATCGGTGATATTAGAAATAGTTTTGCTTGTTTATCCGTGTGAAGTTTTACAATTCCTACTATTAGTTCACACTCTTCCTATATATATCTTGTTCAAATTTTCAGCCGTTAATAAAATACTTTTTATTCATCCACTCAAGTTCAAATACATTTTTTTAAAACTTGTAGTGGATGACACTTGATGTTAATACAGTTTTTTTCAAATATTAATTAATTAATTAAATTTATCCAGTAATTTCTATTTGGTCGCTAAAGTCGCCAAATCCGTCGCCATGTCGTCAAATGGTCGCCAAGCTCTGAGATTACACCCGATTATAAATAATATAAGATATGTATAAATAATATAAGAAAATAAGTAGAAATTCAATTAAAAAAATTTTGCCACTTAATATTGTAATTCTGTCATATGTATATACAAATTTATATTAATTGTAATTATTTAATAAAAAGTAACTAAAATTAAAAAAAAAATTGTTGACCTAAGTAGGAATTGACTTTATTTTTATATATATTACTTTTTTTTTATTTCTACGAGTCAAAAATTTGAAAATAAATATATATTAATAATGAAAAATAAAACAAAACATTGAAAATAATTTTTTAATAATTAAATTGTAATAAAACTTTTAACAATTCAAATGATTCTTTCAAAGATTATTAATAATAAATGTCGATTAATCGTAGAAAAAAAATTTAATTTTTTCATCCTAAACAAAAAACAAGAGGGACATTTATCATTTAGAAGTACTTTTAATAATACTAAAAATACCTATCATTATACTAGCTGTACCAAGAAATATTTTTTGTCAATTCATAATAAAATTATTTTAATCCTACACTAGATATTTGTTTTATTATTCGAAACTTTTTCCTATATTTTTTACAACATCTATGAAGAGTCATGTGAGTCGATATAAATGTGGTATAAAATACAGAAGAAAAAAAAAAGAAAAAAAAATTTCGAGCTTAAAATATTTTATTAAAATTAATTAATTGAAATATTCAATTAATTAATATAATTCAATTAATAATTATAATTATTAAGTAATTTGCATTTAATAATATTTATTAAATGCTTTATGCATTATTAAATGCAAAAAATTATATTAACTATATATTAAAGATGTTAATATCAATGCTAAAAATGTAAGTGGTATATATATGCATCACTGCATAGTGAAGGCTTAAAATTTATAGAACTCCAGTGATTAAAGTACTGTACATTTTTATAGATTTACATAGCTATATATATTTATATAAAAACAATAACTAAAAAAGATGCAACACTTTATAGATATGAATTTTAGTATTATCTTTATTTACATTTAAATTAATTATTTTAAAATAGTGACCTATTTCTATTTTACGACTGAACGAGAAACCATAGTGGTTTAATTAATTTTATTACACGTCGTTACTTATGTTTAAACTAATCAATTCAAAATAATAATTCATTTCGTTTTTCAACTAAGTAAAAAACCGTAGTGGTTTGACAGTACAGCTTTGGTTTCAGTAGACCACAAGTTCGGGACAGGGTTTCAAAATGACATGATCGCTTTTACATTAGTGTACTGCGGGATATTGAACAGTTTATTTAAAACAAGTTTCGTCTAACTTCTTAGTAAGAAGTATATGTTAACTGAACAAACCACATCTTGTGTTGAAGAATTTCTTTTTAGAAGGGACATCTTATCTTATAGTTCGCAGAGCATTAGGGGTTCTTTCCTGCACGCCATGTTTTTTAACCCGCATTGAATTAATCAATGATCGGTAAACACGGCCAGATCTTTACCAATAGTTAAAGCGATGATAGCAGCGACAATAGGAGATTATGTCACACGAATTTGGCAACAGAGGAGGGATAGGGGAATAATGATCTGAAGCACGGAAAAGCTTATAAATGTTTCATGAGTCTTGTTCCGCATCAAACGATTTCGGGGATGCATGGCAGATGCTTGCAGCCACTTGCAATCGAACAATAAAACGACGTTTATTTTTCTCTTTGAGAACAATAACAGAAGCCGTTTGCGTTCTAATACTAAGTGTTGTGCTGATTGGATGAGATATCGACTGTTTGATTAAGTGAAATGGAGTTTATTACCGACTTGTAATGAATATAAATTTAAACCGTCCAAGGGAACAGTTTCAAATTGAGATAATCAACAAATGGGGCTTCCAGAAACAATAAAAGAGTTACTAGTCCTTTCATCATAAATAATTGCTCAATAAATCAATGATTTACAGCACAAACACAGAAAAGATGCATTACAAACAATTACATTTGCATTACGTCAACATTTAGAATATAAATTTTCTTCTCCATAATAAAATTTACCCTCCTAAAAATATTTGAAACTATTTTCCCCTTCCATAGCTGCAACTTAAATATGAAGATATTATCGAAAATCGCAACTCACAAATGAAAATTAAAGAAAAGAAAAGGAAATTTGCAGGGAAAATTTGACTGGGTTTTAGATAAATTGTCTAATATTTAGAAAATTGTAGGTATATATATATATATATATATATATATTAAAATTTAATTTAATCCTAATTTATTTTCTAAATTTTTATCTTAGTTTAGTTTATATTAACTTCATTCTAAAATAGTCTCTTGTTTCCTGATCCAACTGTACTTTTTTTA
>JAPMOR010067775.1:40732-52383 GCA_026543865.1 Argiope aurantia | reverse complement strand
TGATATTTAATAAGAATTTATTTCTAGATTGCTATTTATAAACGCAATTGCATTGAAGGTGGTGATTAATGAATGAAGGGGATACATTTTTGTCATAAATGAAAACTATCCATCAACATGAATATAGTCAATTCATGTGATTTCACAGTCACAATATAAATATATCAGTAAATCACAATGCGATTAGAAATATTTTAATTACTTTCGTTGATATTTTATAATAAAAATGTTTAAAGAGTGGTGATACCACTTTTTTACAATTTTTAAATATATGTCGATTATAACTATCGAAATTGCGCATTAAAAAAAATAATGAATGGATTTTATATACGAATATAGAATCATAATGAATTCTTAAACATATATATCAAAAATACTTTATCCAATTATAATCATATTGCCGCATTGAAGAAAGACTGTCGAATCTCCATGGCCGAATGGTCATGGCACTGGTCTTGTTATCAAGAGACCTGGGTTCGAATCCCGCTAGAGACACTGAGATTAATGGTATATGTAAATACTTAATTCCTTGATTTTATGTTTTCCTTTATTTCATGTTCCAGAAGATACTGGACATTTCTTTAGTTTACCAGACAAGTGTTCTGGACGTTTCTTACTGTCTCCAGAAGAGTATTCTGGAACTTTCTCTGCTTATATAAAAGCAGAGGATTTGTCAGTTACTGTATTCTCTCGATTCTCTCAGTTCTGAGTTCAGTTAATAAATTGGTTTATCTCTACCTCTTGTGTGTGTGTGTGTCATTGTGTTCTATAGTATCTACGTGACAATATTATAAATAGAATTGAGCATTTTAAAATTACAGTATGTTAAGTAAAAATATGCAATA
Source organism: Argiope aurantia (assembly GCA_026543865.1). Taxonomy (NCBI): domain Eukaryota; kingdom Metazoa; phylum Arthropoda; class Arachnida; order Araneae; family Araneidae; genus Argiope; species Argiope aurantia. The sequence continues at coordinate 51,538 of JAPMOR010067775.1, read as the reverse complement.
AAAATAAAGGGAAAGGATATGATTTTGTGATATGATTTTGTCATGATTAGATTTAAAACCTTCTTCAAATATGAAGGCAACTAATTAATATGAATTTACAGTTGCATAATAAATGGATCTGTACATTATTAATTTTAGCTCATATCAACACAGTAAATCTATAATAAACTAAATTGAGCTGTAAATTTAAAAAAAGTAATGATAAAAGTAATCTGAAATGTTCAAACGTAATTTAAAATAAGTTAAAAGATATGGTATGATAAAAACAACGATAAAAATTAAATGTAATCCATTCTAGCGATTTCAGGGTACCATGATAAATGGAACTGCTTCTGTGATTCAACATAACTTTGAACTTTTTCTTATATTTTTATGTGTCATTTTTTCACTCCATTCAAGATTTGCTATAGATCACGGAAACGAAGCGGAGATCAGATTTGATGTGTATCACGTGAACATGGAATGACTCCAAATTGAAAACTATAATGTTCTGACAGTGAACCCTGATTTTGGCATCTTCTATTCTTAGCAAAGAAACATTTTATTTGTCTTCACAAACAGTGATTTATTTTTGAAATTTTATGAAAGGAAATAATCGAAGCAATAATGAATATAATTAAATGAATTCTTAAGTATTAAAAGTTTTTATGTATTTATGAATGACTATGTATGTTATGAATGTTAATGTATAAGAAATATTTATGTATTATTATTGTGTATTAAAAATACTTATGCAGTTAGAACTTTTATATATTATGAATAGTTACGAGTACTATATAATCAGTATACTTATGCATCAGTCTTATGTATTAGGATATTCTCCGGGGGCACCTCGGGATGAGAAGTTTCCAACATGCTGGTTGGTTCTTCTTCACCCCTGTAGGTACACGAAAAGGAACGGGGGGGGGTCTGGCTGCTCCCATCGATAACGGCAAACGCTTCCTTAGGGAAGGGTTGTACCGTGGCCGGTGATGAACCTGAGGAATCAACCACAGTTCCCGCCAGTGTTGCTGTCGCGGTGGTCCGGTCATTCAGAATTTTGCATGTGCCTTCGAGAGGGTCGGAGTAGTCAGTCTATGATTCATTTATTAGTATACTAATATATGTAATTACAATACGTATATTTACATTAATGTATACATTGTGGTTAAAGAATACAAGAAAATCAATTGAAAAAGATCAAAATTAATTTTAACATCAAAAACTAACTTAAGTATTTTCAACTAAAATTAATGAATTAAAAGGCTAACTAATTTTAATTAAAAAAAATATTTGATTAAGTACTCAAGAATTTTATTTTAAAAACGAAGACTTGATTAAGCAATCAAAAATTTTAATTTAAAAACAAAGAATTGATTAAGAACTCAAAAATTTTAATGCAAAAATGAAGACTTGATTAAACACTCAACAATTTTAATTTAAAAACGAAAAATTGATTAAGCACTCAAGAATTTTAATTTAAAAACAAAGATTTCACTAAGCACTCAAGGTAAATTAAAAGACTAAGTATATAAAAAATTACAAACTATCATCACTGCGCATCAATATATTAAAAGCCATACCTGTACAATGCATCCGCAGCACTGTACTTCCTGCATATGCGCCGATCCTGTTTACCATTGAAATAATTCAGGATATTTGTATACAGATTCAAAGAAAAACACCTCTGTTTATAAATTTATGGAGTATACTCATTTCAGAATTTGAATTCTGTTTGCTATTCTTTTGCATCTCGTATCCCATGTTCAATGTCAATAAAGAATAAACAGAGAATACAGAAGACATTGAGACTTAGAATACCAGAAGCATAGGATCCGATTGTAAATTGGCTTGATACTTTCCTTTTTATATACAATACTATTGCTTTGCAATGCCTAAGAATAGAATTCTTTCAGAGACACAGAAAATCTTTTATTGCATTATTTTGAATATAATGTAAACAATTTTTATGTCCTTTTTTCTTCAATGAAATATATTTTACAAAACTATAAAAAAAAATCATTTCTTAGAGATGAAAAGTTAAAAAGATTTTTTTTCTTTTCTATTGTGTTTTACTTTATCTTATATGACGTATACCAAGAGAAAGCATTGCAGTCGTTAAAAAAATTCGAATCTGAGATTTTGACGTATCTCCACGCTTCAAACCTCCCTGAGTAAATAAGAATAACATATTTTTGTCAATTACGTTTGTCTGTTCGTCTGACTTTTTGACTGTATCTCTGTCTGTCTGTCTGTGAACGTAATAATTCCAAAACTTAATTGAGAATGAAAGAAAAAAAATTGATATATGATTTTTATATCAAATTTCTAGACATATCTCAAATTTTAAATCCATTTTTAGCAGATAAGTCCGACCGTCCGTCTGAAAGTAAGTAAATGCGATAGCTAAAAAATGCAAGAACTAGATGGGTGAAATTTGATACGAAATTTTAACATTCAAAGTGTAAACCCATTTAAAATGTTAAATCAAGTCCGTCAATGAGTTGATCTTCTGTCGGTCTGTACATGCTTGTAAAGCGATAACACAGAAACACAATAACCTAGATAAATGAAATTTGGTAGATGTGCTTATTACTAAAAGTGCAGTTATGTGATAATGTTACATTACGATCAGTTGTATTGATACGGATCGATATACGGAACAATGGCTATAAAGATCTAATCTCCGGTGGTATTCATAACCTTGATTAAGATTTAAATATTTATATGATAGAGAGAGAGAAAAAAAAAGAGCAGAGAAATAGCACATTTATTAAGGAATATGCAAGATACTATCTGGAACACAACTCCTTTCAGTTTTTGATAAATTTGAAATGAAGATAATAACATCGAGCACTTTGTTTTAAAAATATTTTCAAAGATTTGATAAAATTTCATCATCAGATATTTGTTAAGAAAGAATTTTAGTCTAAGCATGCGTAATTTTAGTTGCCTTTTTTTAGAATTTTTATATCTATAAAAATGGGAACTAAAAAACTAGAAACAGCTAAGAGCAGATGGAATTTTGCCATTCCTATTTCAAATAATGTTTTTCATCGAATTGCAAATAGATCAGCAAAATTTGTTTCATAGTTTATGTTATTAAAATTAATAATTAAAAATAATTATTTGCCTTCAATGGCTTCGGCGGTTTCTCAAATATATTGTGTAAGTTTTGTATTTTTTGTATATTTGTATTGATTTTCTAGAAGCTGAAATTAACTAAATCTCAGCTTCAATCATTCGAAGTTGAAAATTTCAACTCCGTTTTCTCAAATAGCCATACTTAAAAAAAGAAATATTAATTTCATTTTAATTACATATGCCATCGATCGTATTTGTTTAATACAAGAGGGTTTAGAATGGATAGATAACACAAGAATTTGAGAGGGATCATTCATTAAAAATTTCAAAAAGTTCTAAAAATTCGAATGATTTATTAGAAATCTAGGATGCCTTTTTGGAATATTGAGGGAATAAAATAACGAAAAGTAAATATACTAGGTGGTCTTAAAATAATTTTTCCAATTTAGAATTTTTTTTTATAAATTTCATAGGCAGTCATCAAAAGAATGAAGAAATGAACTACGGATAATACTCCTGAAAGAAGAATCTATATCACAGAATAAAAAGTACCAACACTTATCGATTAGAAGATACTTCAGAACTGTCGGATCCAAAACAATGAAATCAATAATTACAACGAATGATGGAAAATGGATTATGCAAAACTTCATTAATATTCATGATAGATAACCAAATACAGAAATTAATGACATGCAATATGAAACTCACAGCTAATATTCTTTTATTAATCAGAATTAGGGTTATTTTTGTGCTATTTAGGGGTGTGCTGAGCTTCATTTATATTTAAAATGCTGCTTGAGAAGTTATTTTTCTTGAAATTCGTCTTCTGCCTTCCACAGTTTCCAAATGAAATTTGATTTCATTCCGTTCATTAGTTTTAGTTAGTTCTTTATTTAGGAGAGTTATTTTGTGGCTTCCTTTGATTTTAGGTATTCAGTTACAAAGAGTAATTATTAAAACATAGATTACAAAAAGAGAATATGTTATCTGAGAGTTTGCTCTTAAGAATTAATCCTCATTGTAGACACGGAATATAGCTCATTTTTCTATTTAATCAGGCATTTTTCACGTTTCTAGAATTTTTCACTTTAATAATCTGAACTATATTAGAAATAATTAATATTTTATTTTGTATCAGCACTTTTTTTTTCTTTTGTTGACAATGTGGCCAAATTCCTCTTTAAAGTCTCAGTAACTTTTTAACCAAAGGCCTTGATAATGGGTACAATTCATTTAGCACTCATTAAAATGCATGTAAGTTCTTTTTTCAATAATGATACTCACATTGCTGGAAATAAATAAGAAGCTCATATTCTTACATTCAGAGCGAATTTGTAACAATATTCTGAAAAATGATCTCTTGTCGACTTTTTACATTTTTTGTTTTGTTTATTTACACGTTACATTTGACACCTTGTCAACTGATATGTCATCATGATAGATATGTCCCTTTCGAGCTTTAGACAGCTTCGTGGAAAACACTTAACAAAATATTATAACAGAATAAATACTAAAATAAAACCCAGTTTGAGAAAAATGGTATCAACCTGGATAGTAATTATTGTTGCAAAAGTAAGTAATATATATTGAATGATCAGTAAAGATCTAGTACATCCAGATTCAAAAATAGGATAAAAAAACATGAAAAAAATTTCAAAACGTAATATCAGTACTGAATTACAGAGAATTATAAACATCAAAATCCTGAACAAATCAATAGGTAGAGTATAATCGAAGAACATATTGATACTTTTTGCAACTATATTTAATCAAAATACAGGAATACCAAACGGCAAATAAAAATTAGATAGATACATACATATATATATGAAATGACCTCAGTACGAACTATATGAAGTCATTTCGTCTCACTGCATCTGACTGTAAACTACATGCACAGCTGCATGCAATAATGTGAAACAATGAAAATACAAAACAACTGTACCACTGACTTGAAAAATTATATACCATATTTGATAGTATTTATAAATTTAGAATCAACTGGCATAATGAATTACGAAATTCTGAGTCCTGTTTTCCAATACATCCGATGATTTTGCCAGCGCCTAGTATGATTTCTTTAATTTAATATTTGAAGAAGGAAAATGATGCAGCAGCATTATTAATTTATTTCCTTCCAAAATGTCACCTTAAAACCTTTTTAGCCTTATTTGATTCATTATTTGAATCGTGTCAGATGATGGAGATAATCCTGAGATAGGAATCATTGCAGACAGTTTCCAAGGAGAACTAAGATTTGATATTTATTTGGTCTAGGAATTAATTCGTGCGGTTTTTAATAAAAAATTAAAGCTTTATTTCAAAGGTAAAATACATAAATACTTTATCAAAAATATTGTCCATCGCTAGCCACTACTTTTTCCCATCTTTCAGGCAATTTACGAATTCCGTGTCGAAAGAATTCCTCACTTTTAGAAGCGATCCAACCAGAGATCCATTTTTCAATATTTTCTGAAGAAGTGAACCGCTGTCCCAGCAAATCGTTATTCATGCAATCAAACAAGAAGTAGTCTGAAGGAGCAATGTCTGGTGAATACGACGGTTGGGGTAACTCTTCCCATTTTCCAAATACGTTTTGACCGGTTTTGCGACATGTAGTAGAGCGTTATCATGTTGCAAAATAAGTTTATGATGTCTGTTATACCATTCTGGTCGTTTTCTGGCCAGAGCTTGTTTCAATTGCATCAACTGAAGTCGATAACGTTCTCCATTAATAGTTTCACCAGGTTTCAGAAGCTTCAAATTTTTTTGACTGTCCAGGTCGTTCTTGGTCTTCCAAGCCCTAATCACCACTTTTAAACCGTGCAAACCACTTCTGACACGTTCGCTCAGCTAGAGTATGGCCACCATAAACTTCCACCAAAATACGATGACTTTCGGTAGCACTTTTCTTCATCTTAAAGAAGAACCCCCCGCAAAAACACTTTATCAGGCACAAAATTTGACATTTTCTGTTGAATAAAAATTGTTGTTGTTTCCGCTTAAACCAAATGGCATATACTAAACTAGATGCGTAATAACAGCAGTTTTAAATGCATGTTTGAACAAACGAAACTATGGAACAATAAGCTAGTTACGCCATCTCTTGTAAAACCGCACGAATTAATTCCTAACTGCGACGAAAATAATATTTACTTAGCCCGCAAGCACAGAGAATCTTTAACTTCATCAAGTATCGAATTTGTCAATCTATAAGAGATACTAAAGCAATTACCACGCAAAATCGTAAGAAGGCAGAGAATCTTTAACTTCATCAAGTATCGAATTCATCGAAATTGTCAATCTATAAGAGATACTAGAGCAATTACCACGCAAAATCGTAAGAAGGGCTCATATTTCCTGCTTAGCAAAGAGATGAGAAGCACTTCATGGAATTAAGACTTATAAACACGAATTCCTAAGGTAGTGGCATTTACTTCTTTAATCCTATAAAATTCAGAGCTTATATTTTAAGAATTTCGAATGTCTTGCTTTCAAAGGTATATTGAAAGTAATATTAATATGTTATCTGGAGATTCATAGGAGAGTCAAAATAATATAAAGAGCAACAAAAATGAGAACAAATTAAATTTAGAGGAAACTTATTTGACATCACATAATCAAAAACTTTCTTGTTTGAATACTTTATATTCTTATTGTCCTTATGCTTGAAAGCTAATCATCCACTAAACGCAAACAAAATTGGTTTAAATCTTTCTGTTCAATTTGAAAAGAAACAGAATCATTATTCTAGAAATATTTTTTGATAGCTAAAGATGAAAAATGTTACAAATTTCAAGAAAGAATAGATTGTTAAACCGGAGAAAACATTTTTTTTCAACGCACAAGGATTTTAATATCAGCGAGTTCTTTATAGGCCTTTTTAAAGTAATTTTAAAATATTTCTAAAAATTTTAATTTAATAAACTTATTATTTTACTATTTTTAGTTTTTAGTTTCCATTACATATTTAGTCATTAGGTGAATTATCATAGTTTGGTAAATTAAGAAAACCAAAATCTTCAGTTAATTATTGTAATTATTATTTACAAGAGAAAATTATGAAATCCAATGTAGAAATTCAAATGCTAAAAAGGAATATATCTTTTCATAGTGCTAAAATAGTTATATCAGCTAATAGACATCCTTCCGCTTAATTATTGGGAAACTTACTTCAAAACGAGAAATTTAATTTCAAGAAATATTTCTAGATTTATTATTGTTTAATTCAGAGATTCACTTCTTAATTATCATTTTTACTAACAGTAAACTATAAAAATAAACATATCACATAAAGATCTTCAATTCCGTATATTCGTAATATATGTTTCGAATCGTATTAAAAAAAGTTTTTAAAATTTCTATTTTAATATGCATTTAATAAGGAAATATGGGAGGATAAATGAAGATAATAAATTTCATAAAAAAAATACAAGATGGCTGTAACAGAAGACACTTGTTAATTTAATAATGGATGATATGAAGGGAAAAACATTTATATAAATAATTTTCCAGTTACTCATAATCTTCATTACTTATTCTTCTATTTTCCTGATTTAAATAAGTTTTAAACAGAGTATTTTGAAAAGAGTTTACTCTGCTCCATATCCTTCAGTTGCTAAAGGGCTGAAAATCAAGAAAATATCATTTAATTTAAATTTTGAAGATACAGAAATTCAGTCATAACTTATACCATATAATGTCATAACAGTATTTAATCAATGAAAAAAACCACTAAACGAAATTAAAAATCTTTAAAATTACATAATTCAATACACACTTGATGCACATTTTTATTTAAAGCATGAAAAATAATTAATATGAAGATGATGAAATAAAAAAGATTTGAAATAGCATTTATTTCTTTTTTTAATAAGTTATTAATAGTTTAATTTCATTTATATATTCTAGAAATCATTTAAAATGCTTGTGGAATAAAGGTTTTAATAAATATCTATTGATATATTCATTTAAATTATTGATTTAAAATAAATAAATGTATTATTAAATAATGTAAATTTATCGTTAAAAATGCAGTCAGACATTTCTTTTTTAAACATTTCGGGTTAAATTATTTATTAGGAAAATAATAATAATAAACTAGGAGAAATAAAATATCATATTAAAATACATTTTAATATGATATTTATACTGAGATTTGATATTTTCTCAGCAATTTAATTAAATATATTTATTCGTAAATTATTTATATCCAAATCATCTGAATCTTTCTAAACTCTTTCCAGACCAAACAAAAGAAGAAATTCATAAAAACCCGTTATTCCTCTGAAGTCAAATTTTAGCAAATGCGCGGAAATTGCAAAATATTGAATAAATATGATTTTAAATTAGTTCTTGAAATAAACTGAATGGTACATTTAAGCATTATTATGTCTATTATTAGAAAATATCTTGATGTAATTTCATATATTAATAAATTAAATCAAGAAATTGGATTAATGAAGGAATTATATTAACAAGTACGCTAGATAACACTTATTTATAGCAGAAATTGTTTTCTTCTGTTTTCGAAATTGACAAAAAAAAAGAATAACATCTAAATCTTTGAAATGAGTTTAAGGCTTACTTTAATTAGAATTGATGGGCTGAAGGGTTTTAGCAAATTAAAGTTAATTAATTAACATTTTTTAAAATAAATTTAAGAGATATTTGAGAACGAATATATTATCTGTGAACAAAAAAAGGAAGAATGATGATCATTACTTGCTATTTTGCAGACGACATTTTCAGAATAGCAAATAATAATTATTATTATTGTTATTATTAGCTATTTTTATTATAAATTTATTATTAGATTGCTATTCTGTAGATGATTTTTAGAATAGTAAAAAATTATTATTATTGTTATTCTGAACTATCATTATTAAAAATTTATTATTAGCTTTCTATTCTGTAAATGGAAAATAGAAAGAAATTATTATTATTATTGCGATTATTAGCTATCTTTATTATAAATTTATTATTAGCTTGCTATTCTGTAGGCGTTGTTTGCGGAATAGTAATCAATAATAATTATTATTGTTATTATTAGCTATTATCAATATAAATTTATTATTAGATTGCTACTCCGTAGGCATGGGTTTTAGAATATCAAACAAAAGTTATTGTTATTATTAGCTATTTTTATGATACATTTATTATTTGCTTGCTATTCTGTAGAGGGTTTTTAGAATTGTAAAAAATGATTATTATTGTTATTATGAACTATTATTATTATAAATTTATTATTCGCTTTCTATTCTGTAAATAGAAAATAGAAAGCAATTATTATTATTATTAGCTATCCTTATTATAAATTTATTATTAGCCTGCTATTCTGTAGACGTTGTTTGCAGAATAGCGATCAATAATTATTATTATAGTTATTATTAGCTATCGTTATTATAAATTTATTATTAACATTCTATTCTGTAGACGTGGTTTGCGAAGAGAAGATTAGTTATTTCTTCTTATTATTTTTTTTCAGTTTAAAACAAATTTATTTCCAATTTAATCAAAGTTTTATCAATTATTTTCGAATAATACTATTTAAATCAATCACATAGAAACATTAACATTTAGTGTGATCTATAATGCTTACATAATACGCTCCTTCTAAATTATATTTAAGACTTGATTCTCCGCTATTCAACCTGTCTGATCATTTTCCCCCTTTAAAATGTGATGAAGACCGAGAATGATATATAATAATAAAATCAAAGAAAGAAGAAAACGAATCAAGATGTAGGGGATTTGTAAAGTGAGACTGCACGGTAAGCAGCTCCTGAATGCATCAAAATTTTATCATCAGGGAATAGGTGAAGGCGAAAACGAAAGATTTCGCCCGTGGAGTCTAGTGGTCGTTGAGCAGTTCTGTGTGCAAGCCAGTGTTACCAACTATGAGATGTTCTTTTTCTCCATATCACGTCTTCCCCCTTAGCTGTTTTGATTTATTGTGTTTTGTTTTTTCTTGTTAAATATTATTTGGTTTGCTGATTTTGCTTTTATGTTGTTTAGAGAACTCATTGCTATAATTTCTGTGTATGAATGTTTAATAATTGTTAATTATAGGTTTAAAAATCGTTAATTACTGGTGTAATAGTTTTTAATAATAGGCTTAATAGTTGCTAATTATAGTTGCTAACAATAAAAAGTAAAGTTTATTTTTCTGCATAAATAGTTTTCAAATGTTTATATTTTAACTTAAAAAAATTATTATGAATAACATTTTTCCGAAAACAGAAAGTATAGAGGCAAACTTGTTACTGGAAAAAAAAATTAATTTTTATCACAATTACCCCAAAAATAGCAAATACTTCATGAAAAATTATTATAAACAATAGTAGAACTGTTTATATTCACATTTTCAACATTTAGAAAATAATGAATGGACACTGACTATAATTATATTGATAATTCACTCGAACTCCCGAATTTTAATTACAGGAATGATTTTACAAAGTTAGAAATCTACATCATAATTACATCCTTTAAGAATAATGTAATAAAGTTGCTTACTTTTCCGTTATTTCACGGAAGTTCTAAGGCAATGTAATTACCATACGTCACTTCATTCGTAATTGCTGAGTGAACCATCGTCTGTCATCTGGGTAAATAACGTCTCTTGTTTGCCGAACACCCCTAAAAGTGTCCAAGAACCCGGATGATTTACGCGCATTCGATTAGTCGACAGGTTTGACATCTGGCTGAAGGGGCACTACAGTTTCTAATATCTTTCCG
>JAPMOR010067775.1:7072-23135 GCA_026543865.1 Argiope aurantia | reverse complement strand
GACTAGCCGGTTTGCCAGTATTACCGCTCGTTACAATATTCGATTAAATATTTTAAGTAACTGGTCTCTTAATAGAAGTCTCTTCTCTCTGGTCTTTTCTCAAAGAAAACATTTTTAATCTTCAAATTTTGATAGTCATACCAAACTTATACTGTTGTTTAGATCGTTTCGTTCAATTTACTATATATATTTTGCTAATTTGTTGTCATTTTCGTTAAAACTTCAACTTTAATTTAAAGTTGAAATGATTAAATTGCAATTAATATAAATATATTTTTTAATAAAACCAAGAGTTTTATTTTATTTATCATCTTCATTGTTATTTATTTATTATTATTACTATTGAATATGATTATTACAAACAGAATCGCTCGGTATTTAAGTCTTACGTGAACTACAAAATATTTTTCCTAATTTATGTAATATCTCAAACAATAATTCAACAAAAATTTCTCAGATTCAGCATAAAATTCAGTTTTTAGTTTTGCTTTCAAAAAGATTGAAATGAAATCAATAATAATATTTTGTTCCGGCCTATAAATATATTTCAAAAATTATGAAGTCTAAATTTAATGCAGTAAGGTATCATATTCTGAGAAATATTCTGGACGCAGCAAATTTTGAATAAATGAATGAATGTTTCTATTTTCCACGATCAACTAAGACTTATTTATGAAGATTTGAATGTTAAAAATTTAGAAAAACTCAACATTTTCATAATCTTTGGCCAATTAATCTTGAGAAAACTGTGCGCTGATTCGCGTATTTTCTTTGAAGCGATAGATGGAAAATCTAAAATTATCCTTTTTTTTATTGAATGGTGATATTCAAATTTTCATAAATCCGTCAGTTTAAAAGATTGATTTAGTTGATTGGAAATTAACTCTTTTTTATTTAAAATATAAGTATTTCAAGAACATTTTGTTAATCGTGATTTACACAGCAGAAGCTTTATGTATAATCAAAAATTCGTTATTTATTAGAGCATTTCTTGAATCAAGTTGCATAAAATATAATGATTTTCCATTTAGACCATTTTAGCAGATATGTGTCTTACTAAAGGTTTACAAATTAGCTGTGTGGCCCTGATTTGAATGGATATCCAGTTCATATTAAACGAAACTTGCCTTAAAATAAAACTGATTTATTGGTTTAATAATATAGAGAGTGTAAAAGATCATAAAATATTTTTTTTGAGTTTATTTTTTAGAAAAAATAAGAATTAAAATTAGTTCATTTCCTACAGACACGTGCTGAAAATTATATTTTTGCAGATTTCATTTCCTAAAAGATTTAATTTATTTTTAATTGGAGCTTTAATCAATGTGATGGCAACACTTTGAAAAATGCTATTTTTTACCATGAATGCGAAACATTCTCGTGCAGCTTAAATTTTATTTTTATTTTGTACGAAAAAAATTGTCGAAAAATATATATGAAAAAATATTCATTTATTTAAAAATTGATTAAAAATAGAAATTTAATTTTAAGGTTAAAATATTATTATCAATTAAAAGATAAATCTTTGATCTTTAACTTCATGTTAAAATCTTTTTTGTGCTGTAATATTTTCTGAAGTTATAGCAGAAACACGCCAAAATTTCGCTTTGTTTTTAAAGAAATAAAATTCTAATTAAAATTTCGAAAAAATAACCCTCAGGTGCACATTCTGGTCTCCAAGATATACACATGCCAAATTTGATAGCTGTAAGTGGAATGGTCTCGCCTGTAGAGGGCCAACACACACACACACACACACATTGAGCTTTATTATAAGTATAGATTATTATTATTATTATTCAAAATAAATTTATATAGAAATATTTCAAAAATTTAAGATATTGATTAAAAAGTATTCGGCATTTTATGCAAGACATTTGACTAATTTTGGGAAGAAGAATACTTTTCAGCATAGTCACCGATCTTAAAATCTTTATATATAAAGAGCATTTGAACATTTTTTCGATACACAGGGTGATTCTATAAAAGTGTACAAAATTACATCGCAGATCAGTCTATCAACGGAATCAAAATTTGCATAGGAACAGAGGGTCGCAACTGCAATCCGGAGCCGCTACAGTGTGTCTGAAATAATACATAATACAAAAAAAAGAAACGAAACCATTACAAATCATTTTATTCATAATTATTCACTCACATGGGACTAATTCATGCCAAATGTTGAGCCAACAGAAGATGCTCAAAGTTTTTATCAGCAGCATCGAGACACGCCTGGCATCTATGGTGCATGGAACGGCGCACCTTTTCAAAGATACCAGACGTATCTCGAACACATCCTGCTGCCAAAGCAATTCGTCCTACCTAGTTTTCGGGCATTGCAACAGCTGTTTCATACACAAATCATTTAAAAATCATCATAAAAAAATCCAGAGGAGACAAGTCTGGTGATCATGGTACCCATGCGATTGGGCCACCGCGACCAATTAAGCCGCCAAGAAAAGTAGCCTGCAGATGTGCTCTGACGTCTGTGCTGAAATGTGCAGGAGCTCTGTCGTGTTGAAATCGAATGTGTCGACGAATAGGCATAGGGATATCATTCTTCCTTTCTGACAGAATCTCTTGCAAGAATGTTAAGTCTTTCTGGAGTCCGTTAAATCTTTCTGGAAGAATATACGGACCAAGTAAACAGTCTCTTATAATGCCAGCCCACAAGTTAACAAAACATTTTTGTTGTGCGGCATACGTACGTGTAACATACGGGTTTTCATCCACCCACACATGCAGGTTGTGAAAGTTCATGACACCTTCTAATCAGAACGTAGCCTTATCCATGAAGAGCGAATCCTTGCTGCGAAGTTTTTGTCTGCAGCATTTTCTTGCAAAAGCCATCACGCAAAATCCATGCGATTGTTGTAGTCTCCCGGTTCCAGTGCCTGGGCGCGTTGTAAATGAAAAGGATGTAGTCCTTCGTCTTGTACAATGTGCCAGACGGTAGCTTGTGATATACAGGTGTCTCGGGATACAACTCGTGTACTTGTTGAAGGATTACGCTCCATATCTTGGAGAAATTTTTCTTCAGTATCAACTGTCAGAGTTATTCGTTGGCGACCAGCATCCGGCTTGCGCACATCAAACGAGGCGTTTCACACAAACGTCGATGTAGAGTGACAAAAAATAAGCGGCTAGACACCTTTCTACCAGATATTTCTTTCGGTACATTCGCAATGCTTCTTGTCCATTGCAGTTTGCCATGCCGTAAATTAAATGCATATCAGCCATTTCGCCGTGCTGGTAACTAGCCATGTTACGCCAACGCATCCACGGCTCGAATGAAGACAATATCCATTTGTTCAGCTCGTTTTTATATCGCAGCGCCTTCTCGTGGCTCTAGTGCCTTCTAGAGGTGTTAGCGATCCTATGTTCGTATGAGAATTTTGATCCTTGTTGTAAGACGGATCTACCATATCAATTTGTCCGCGTTTTTTTATATATCAAATAAAAATATATATCAAATGAATATCAAATGAAAATATGTATGTCAAATGAAAATATTGACTAATTTTTGAGTGCTACCGAAGGCAAATAAGTAACGAATTCCATTTCTAAAATTCTGATATAGGAATAATTATTCTGAATCAATTGTAGTTTTTCTTTTGATTTCTCTCTATAAAACTGTTTTATGAAAATTAATATAGTAGAATTCAGAGCATTCTAAAGTTTAGAATCCGAGAATTGCTTCAATTTATAACTCATATTGAAAAAAATTTGTATTTTAAGAGCAATGTATTAATAAAATCATTTGAAAATCTCTACAATATTCATAGAATAAAGATGCATAGTAAGAAACTTGCACCTGTGATTCTGACAACACTTGTTTGTTTTTAAAAAAATAGCTAAAAAAAGAAAAAAAAATCATATTTTTTTCCGTTTAGAATTCGAAATTTGGTAAATAGTTGTACAGAAATGAAATTAGTCACAGAAAAACTATTCTTTTAAATTTTAAAATAATGTATGTCGAAAACAAGTTAAATAATTTTACTTCAATTCCACTCATTTTAAAGAACAAAGAAAATGTTTAATAACGCAATTAATTTTTCTAGATCCTTGAAATATGTATTACAAACTTTATTCGATTCTGTTAAGTTGTATGAAACTGTATAAGGTTCATACAAATAAAAAACATGATTTCAAATTATAATTTGTGTCAGAATTGTTTGTATTTTAAGAGCAAAATTCTCTAAATTAATTGGAAATTTCTTTAATATGTATCAAATAAAAAAATAATATGATCTTTATAATACAAATAATCCTGCTCCAAAATTCTGGAATCGATAATGAAAAAACGAGAAAAATTATAATTTTTCTCATAACTATATCTGCTGATAAGTTATCCAGCCTTTATAAATCCAATAGGGAGACATATTCATATTAATATTCATTAAGGCTCGGGATTTTTACAATCTTCGAACTGTCTTTTGCAGCTTACTAAATGTTTCGAAACCCTCACCTTGAAAAAGAAACTTTAGTAAGCATGATAAATTGAAAGAGTTGTACGGAAACTCGCCTAACATGGATCATAACAATCCATCTATCTTTGGATTGTTCTACGAATCGGTTTCTTGTTATTTCGATCTGGTCATTTATCACTCCCCCGGCTGCAGGGAGTTGCCGCTTTTCATGAAATAAATTGGGACTAAATTCGAGAGACCCCTTTTCTGAGGTTAAACAGAATTCGGTTTTTCCTAACAAAACCGTTTTATGTTGAAATTCCATTTAAGGAATTTGCAAGAAAGGTATCTTGGTTATACGCGGATTCTTTCATTTCTTTATTAATGAAAATTACTAATCCGATATGTATTCATTCCGAATTTATTTCCAAATCAATTCATGGATGTTATTTTCAAGAAATAAATTAGGATAAAATTCGAGACAGACAAGTTCTGAGCTGAAATAACTGTTTCTGAACAACATGGTTGCCATATTAGTTAAAATTTTAAATCAATTTCTTAATTATACACAAGGCTCCATTGAGGATTGTTATTGGGAAATTATAATTCACAAATGGTTCTTTTCAAAAAATAAATTATGACTAAATTCGAGGAAGCTCTTTTCTAAAGTGAAACAACCTTCTACTTCCAAAGATCAGGGTTTCATGCTAAAGTGCAAACTGAAGAATTTGGAGGAGTAGTTTCTTAGTCATTCGAGATTCCTGTTTACGTTCATTGTTACTAGAAAATTTTAGTCTGCAAATCATGAGATAAATTGGGATGAAATACGAGAAACAACTTTTCTGATATTTCAAAGTTATACGGTTTTCTGTTCACATATTATTTTACTAATGAATGTATGGATATAAAATACGTAGTTTATTTGTATTTTGCTTATATTCATCATGTGTAGAAAATTTTCAGCCGCAAGTGATATTCTTACCTAATAAATCAGAATTAATATCGAAAGGCATCTTTTAGTTAAAAGACTTTGGTCTCTGATCATTGTGATTTTGTGTTCCTTTATTATTATTTTTTTAAGTATTGAAGAAGAAACTTGCTAATGATATGTGGTTTATATTTCATTGGTTGTTTATTATTAATGCGAAATAGTATTCCTTAAAAAAATCTCCAATTAATGATAATTCGAGAAAATCTTTTCTAAGGTGAAATAACCTTCTACTTCTGAGCAATATTATTTTATGTTGACATATTATTTACAAAACAAAAAAAAGAGAAATAAATTGTTTTTTGTTTTTTACGGATTCCGTTTAATTTTGGAATAAAAGGAAAATCATAATTCTCAACTGATATTTTTATAAAATAAATTAAGAATCCCCTTTTTTTCTGAAGAATTTTTAAAAGAAGATTCTTTACTATGTGTAAATTCAGCTTATGTTTGTTGCTAATGGAAAATTTTAATTCATATATAATACTTTCAAAAAAATAAACTAAAACTGAATTCAAGAGACTTGTTTTCTGAGATTACCACGCAAACGAATTTATGCTTACATATAATTTAATGATTCTTGAAGTAGAAATTTATTAGGTTTGATTTCTGTTTATAACCCTTATTTATGAAAAATTATGATTCTCAAATTTCATTTTAATATTTTATAAAATATGTATGGGACTAATAATAATCGTTTCATCGGCGCCTTAAATTATCGCTTACTTGGAATAACAAATACTCATTAAATTGATATTATGCAGAATAATGAGAAAATTGGCTACTCTCTTTTCAGCAATTAAATTTTAATATCTGCTACCAGGGTTTCCGGCGTCCTGGCCTAGGTGTAGCGCGCTTTCCTGGGGATCTGGGCATCCCAGGTTCAAGTTCTGGTTTTGAGCATGGTTTTTCAGTACCCTGACTTCTATCAGTAATGTGTTATAACAAGCCTTCCTGTATAAAGGGGTTGTGCAATCGAGTGTATGAGTATCATCTTCATATGTGATAAAATCAGACTTCTGCCCTCAGGTTCGCAGGGGTCCTTATCCTCAGATGCTACTGCACCACTCTCTTTCCTATCTCTTGTCTTGGTTTGAATTGATGTTCAATGTAAGGCGGATAAACAACAAACATACTTTCAGGTTTGATAAGTTATGAGATTAAATATCTTTATTTCCCCAGACCTCAGCATAATCAGCAGTATTATAAATGTAGACAAAGGGCCAATCAATAATCAAATGAAGGATCACCAAATAAGCTATTCTTAGAAATTTGCAGAAGTATTACTAATTATCTAACTATCTGTATGTTAACGATCTGCTTTTCAGCAACAAAAGGGGAATTTAGCTCAAGTCCCCTAATCGTAAAACGTGGTGAGGTGAAGAGAATAACAATCAAGAAAACTCGCATTCCCCAAATTATTAAGCTTCAGAAGCAGAGTTTCAGCAGAGAAATTTGACTTTCGTTGTTATATTGATAGTTAGCTTCCTTGTATACAAAAAAAAAATAAAAATGAATGGATTGAAAACCATTTGGAAAATTTAGGGGCAAAAATTATTGTTCTAGAAAATGCAACATTTATGGCGATATCTAATTTAAGAACGATGATCTAAGTTATCTCTCAGGTGGATTCAGTTGAATTATCTATTTGTAGTGTTGATCATGAAGCAAGCTCTTTTGCTGCTTCGGGAATGCTAAGAAGATATTTTTGATTTCTGTCTGTTTGCGCTATGATTATCTATTAATACTGTTTTTGTGCACTTTTAGTCTGTGTTCTGATACCTTTATTTCATGTT
This sequence comes from Argiope aurantia, assembly GCA_026543865.1. Taxonomy (NCBI): domain Eukaryota; kingdom Metazoa; phylum Arthropoda; class Arachnida; order Araneae; family Araneidae; genus Argiope; species Argiope aurantia. The sequence goes on along the minus strand of JAPMOR010067775.1, from coordinate 15,942 downwards.
TTCTTGAAGAATGAAGTATCCGTTTCCATTATCCAGAATATATTAGATATTTCACTATACTTCCTCCTGATGATTTCCGCAACAAAATATACTTAAAAAAACAATACAACTCTCTCAGTTCTAAATTGAGAAGCAGGAATGTTGTTTTATCATCTTTACAACTTATAGGAAATGGATTAATGAAGTTCGATGTAAGAATAACATCTGATAAGCATCGTCAGTAGTTTATGTATCCCTTAAATATACAATACCATCATAAAATTAAAAAAAAATACACGACAAACGAAGGAAAGTCAAAACGTAAAGAGACATTTGAGAAAAGGCCCATTTATTTTAATAATAGAAATCTGAGACATATTTCATTTTTCTACATAACTAACGTGAACTTCAACTCACTTTCTCCAATGGTTCAAAATGAATCTGTAAATAATTTTGCACTGCATTAGTGACATTTACATTAGTTGCAAATCTTCTTCCCATTTGCACTTTTTTCAATGGTCCGAGCATATACGAAAACTGCTTGGAGCTAGGTCTGAACTGGCGAGTGTTCCAGCACTTCGAATCCCAAATTCTTAATTGTTTCATCCGCTCGTTAGTCATAATGTGGCCGAGAGTATCTTGCTGGTAGATGACACTTTTTCGCAGTTTTCCACGGCGTTTGGATAAGATTGCAAGTCTCAGTTTAGTTCACAATATATCACCATAATTCTCGACTTTCAAATTGTCTTCTATGGTTGACGTCGATGGCCTGCATGATCTTTCGTCATCACATATAGAAGTTCTTACTTATTTGAAGCACTCTCTCCATTCATGGATTTTGCTTTGCGATAAACAGCTGTCACCACGCTGAGCTTGTAGGTGACGAACTATTTCCGCAGGTTTAACACCTTTCTCAAAGAAAAAGTGAATCAAAGCCCTTATTTCCTCTTTCGGGCAGATCTACAATGGGGTTGCCATATTTTACCATCTGCTACACCCCAACGGCTAATACGTTGCATAAAATTGTTGCCGACTATACTATTTCAGCTCCGTGTTACGAAAACCTGGAGAGAGAAACTTCAGAAGTCCCTTTACATTTTGACTTTCTCTCGTACGTCAAGATACGCACAATGAACTAGTTTCAAATTTAGTAGGACTGTTATATTATTAAAATTTAATATAATGGGAAAAAATCTGTCATAAATATGAAATAAGTATACATTAGCATTTACGCTAGCAGAAATTAATTATCTTAGGAGGGTTTATATAGAGCTCATATTTCCAATTTAAAACATTCTAACAATTACGATAGTTAATATTTGATAAAATACAATTTCTTCTTTCGAGATTACATACTTGATCATAAAATAATGTGTTTCTATTATTGTTATCGTAACTCTTCACATATTATCTTATCTTACTTTAATTAAGCTTTGGAAATGTTTAGATAACACTGGAAACTGACGTACTAAATGAGAAATTTACTTATTTCATCCAACAGAATCAATATTAATTTCAATTTAATACCATTCTCAAGCGGATCTCTCTGTAAAATAATAATAATAATTAAAAAAATTAAAAAAACTGAAAATTGTAGAATAGTAGTTAGATTATCTTTTAAAATTTTATATGGTCATATTACTTTCACTTCAATTTATTCATCGTAGATAACTCAGTTATTAATATATTCATTTTAATTAATTTAAAACAAGTACATAAAAACTATAATGTATATTGATCACATTGTAAGACATGTAATTTCAGACAAATGAATATTGCATTTTAAAATTTAAATATCAAATTATTTCAAGTGTAATGTACACATTTATCTATAATTAATTCTAAAATTTGACCAAAACTTTATTTTGAAATATCTCTCGAAACTTCATGATGATGAGGGTAAATCATTATTGCTTATATATTGTATCTTAGCGTCAGGTGCTTTCATATAAAATAAGAACTATCGAGTACAGTATTATTTTTGTAATTTTGGGAACTCTGTTACGGTATATCTGTGCAAACAATGTATTGTTACGAAATTTCTTTACCGGGGCTCCGTTGGATAGTGGAAGTGATATGGTGTGTAGAACGCTCAATCAGCAGACGGTAGTAGAAAATAAAACAACGACGTTTATTTACACGAAGACACACAGAACAGCACAAAGCGACAACTATATACAGCACAGAAGACGATTATCTTCACCCGAGACGTGTAGCATACAACAGCACACACAGCAGCATACAACCAGAATCTACTGCAGACAGTAGCGCACAGCTCAGTTCAGCACTAGCTTGACTCAGTCGCTTCCGACTACTCCGTCTTCTACTTCTCCGACTCGGATTACTGACTTCGCTCCGTCGATTTCGCTTACTCTTCTTCGACCACTCCGTCCACTCTGACTACTGGCTTTTCCGCTCCGTCTTCGGACTACTCCGTCGTCTCCTTTCGGCAGCGGCGGCCGCTTCCTTTTATGGGTCTCAGGAGGCGGGGCTAGAGGCCTCTCAACCAATCAGGAACGTTCGAGGCGTATCTCGGTTCCTACTGGACGGATCGGGAAAATTCTCGAAGTTTCGGGTATTATCTATTTTGGCGCCAAATTCGCCAAATTCGTCTCCAAGTCGCCAAATGGTCGCCAAGTTTGTCGCAAGCTCTGGGACCTCCGACGCACACCTGGACTCCGTCCCATTCAGATGACTGTAAAACTTTCTTTCTGTTGATGGAACAAACTATGCTGGGAAGCCTAATTGCAGGTTTGTAACAGTATAGTAAAGTTGTGGTTTTGAAACTTCTCCAAAAATTTATCGGTTGACGGCAAGCAGGTGTCCATTAAAAACAAATAAATGGTTCATGTATTTTTATGAAACAAAAATTGACAAATAGGAACCCGTTTATTTTGAGTTGAAGGACTTGCTATTTTGTTTCTTGATTAATTTAAATATACTGAAGTTTTTCAATGAGAAAAAGTTCTGTATAATAAACTTATTTATTCACTAACTCATGACCTTCAGGACTATAACCTTTCGGCTATAGAGGAAAAGAAATGGGATAAGGATTGATATAAAAGAAGGCTCGCTATCGTTCTTTTCTTCATCTTATCAGTCCGGCACCTGGCAATTTTATGAGTTTATCAAGCTAAGTAGCTTATGACATGACGGTCAAAGAGATATGATAATGATTTCATACAGTAAACAATTGATCAAATAGTCATGGATCAATTGAAAAATCGATCAATGATCAAACATTCATGAATAACAAAGAGCCATGACATGCAAATTGTGGTGGCAAATAACACAAAAATAACAGGAATTAAATAAGAGAGATAAAGAAAGATTCGGCAGATAAAGACAATTATTCCATTGTATTATATAATATTGGTATGTATTTTAAGCAAATCGAAGTCTTTTCCTAAGCAATGATAAAATTTTTTCTTAATATTAAATTTACCTTTGACCTTCAAATTATGCGTCTGCATTGATGAAATTTGTCTTCCTGAACTTGTAACTATATGAAAAATAAGAACACTAATAAAAGATAAATGATAAGAAAACTGTGCCTTTATATAATTTGATCTCTAAATTTCTATAACACATAACAAAAATAACACATTTCAAGAGATAGAGGGCATTATCCCAGTGTATTAAATAATATCGGTGTGTATTTTAAACTTCTATCGAAATCTGTTCACCAATAATGATAACATTTCTGCCTAAAGATTTAATTCACCTTTGACATTAAATTCGGTATCTTCTTTCGAGAACTTTACTTTCTTTAACTTAGAAACTATATGAAAAGTGGAAGCACTAATAAAAGATAATCTATACGAAAACTGTGCCATTCTATATTTTGATCTCTAAACCTCTCAAACATAAGCCCCGAGAACTTAATTCTTATAATTCCCACATTATACGGCCATTAGCGGCATGTGCGAATGACAAGTATGAAAATAATTTGTCACAGCAACTAGGCTAGTGACAGAGGGATGCTAAAAAATGGTCCCCTTCCAGTGAACAGACTCGTGACAACAAAAGGGCGTGGTTTCGTTGCCAACCGACGTCCGATTTATAGGAAGTAGATAACAGCTGCAAAGATGGCGAAAAAAGTCTTTTCGATAGATAAAGAAGAAATGATTTTTGATGCTCTTGTTGCTGAAAAAAAATAAGAAAGAGAGATGAATGCAGTTTGGTTTTATCTTGATTACTTTGAGTTATTTTTAATTAGAAATTTTTACAATCCGAAAGTCAGGTTCTAAAAGTAAATACGAAAAAACGGAAACGGAATAATATCTTGAGCGATTTTTTTTAATGCAGGACGAGATAAATAAACATTTGAAATGAAAAATAAATCTCGGAAGTTAAACATCGAAGTTGTTTTCGATATTCTGAATGTCATACGATATCACCAGGATATTGTATGACAGGATGTTGTCTGCAATTTTGTGATAATAATTTAAAGTTTTCGTATATAAATAAGATAAAGCATGGCTAACGATTTTATGACATCAAAAATTTATTCCATACTTTTCACTAAATTCTTCATTTTTAATTATACCAGTTAAAATATTTGTTTAAGTTCTGATTTTAATTTATATTTGTTAGAAACCATATAAATATTTATAAAATCATGGACTTCATACCATCATACTAAGCAAATCTCAAAGGGAAGAAAGGGAAACATTTTTATTTTGGAAGATATTGTAATACAGTCGCTTTATATTATGCTGTTTACATTTCATCAGGTAATTGAAATACAAACATAGAAAATGAAACTTATGTTAAAAAGAAAAAAAAATTCTTTTATTTCAGTTTTTATGGTCTTATTTGACCAGTATCTATTACTAGAGGAACTTTGTAATTCTCTAGCTGATTAGAATTTTGTTTTCTGGTATCTAATCGTACTTAATAGATGATAGGAAACTTGCTTTGGTCCATTATCTTTAAATGAAATCTAATCTTAAAATTATGTTCGACATAAGCTTTGTTATTAAGATCGAGAAATGCTCCTTTCACGGATTTAATACCATTACATTTTTAACAAGTACTCGTCTAATTTTTTGCTATTTTTTTATTTGTATTTTACCATGGGTAATAATTATGCTGAGATTTAGAGTCTTGAATACATTAATTCCTGATCTTGGATGGTAATTAAATATTCTCTGCCTAAAGGAGGCATTAAAAAAAACAGTAAGTGAAGTTTCTCTTGACGGTGCTCAATCAACATTCTGTAATATAGATAGGGCCAATAGCCCGTAGAAATAATAGTTAATAGTACAATATAGTTAGTATTCTTTAATTCCCTTATGTTCGATTCCTGATTTATTTCTGCTTAGTATAGATTTGACGCTCAGTAAAGTGTTTCAGATGATATATTTATTCACTATTAATTTGATATCTCATTTTTTATTTTATATATTATTAATTTACAGATATTTGTTATGCAAACATACGACAAAATGTCCTCAAAATTGTAGTGATATATTCAATGCATATCAAATGTTTATTAGAAATTCGATTGCTTAACATTCAATTGGACTACAGCAATAACTCAGACTTTAATAACTCAAACTTTAATTTTACCACTTGATCGCTAATAGATTTTAAAATGATGAGCCTACTTTTACAGAATTATCTTAACGACATCGAGTTTCAATTTTTGTCAGTGATTTGCAACAAAAGAAACTTTTCTCCGAGATAGAACAAATTCGTATTGTATCAACTGTTCGTATACGTATTATTTTCATATCTAAAATATTCACATAGTGAACAATTATTGTTTTTAATGAATTTGTTGAATTTAAATTCAATCTCTATTTTTGGAAATCGTTCAAAGTTGTTGATGCAATTGGAGCTTCTTATAATTTGAGATCTCCCTGTTATTACGCATATTTTGAGATTCTTTTTTTTTTGTCTAATATCTAAATTCTGCAATTTAGACTTTATTTATTTATTTCTCAACACATAAAGTGGTCAAGACATTATTAGTAAACGATTTTATTTATTTTTTTTGTATCAATCCATCTAGCTCATTCCAAGAAAAATAAAACAAACTTAAAATACAGTCTAATAAAATGTTTAAAATCAATTAGAAAAAATTACACGGTTCTGTAATAAAGAAAATTCATCGAATTGCTTTAAATTTTCTAAAATTAAAAGTTATGTATACTTTCCAGTAAACTTTTTACCAACACCGTTTACCAGTGATTAGTTAAATACCCTTTTAATTTCCCTTAAATAAGCATATTTAACATATCTTTTTTCACAAATAATTTAGTAAAAAAATCAAAACTTTGAGGTTTATCTATTTTTAAAATCAGTTAAGCATCGTAATAAGATCAGATTATCATAATAAACCTGAAAGAATTTTAAAGGGCGATGTTCCGGTACTATTTTCTATAAAAAATGAAATTTTTTCTGTACGCATATATATTTTGAAACAAGCAATTCAAATGTGCGTATAAAAAATAGCCTTTCATTAAGCATACTTTAACTTTTGATTGAAGCAATCAATCTGTTTATTACCACTCTCAGGGAATGGAAATAAAATTAATCGAAAAAAGTCTTATTGACATAAATGTATTCAATAATGATGCAACATTTAATTTTTTATAAGGATAATCAAAATTATTTTCCAATATATGAGGAAATTTTTAAATGTCCGAAAATGTAGTCTTTTCCTCTAAAAATAATTAATAAAAAATTATTAATTTTTCAATGATATTCATATTTAGGAATTTTCCTATAGTAGATGATATTATAGGAAATAAGAATTATTATTCATTAAAAGATTTATTATTATTCATCGAATTTTTATTCATCAAAATTTGGGAACATCTGTTACATGCATAACTCTTATTAGTTTCTTTTTTCTAATAAAATGTAATTAGTTACATTGTGGAAAAAATTATCATATTTGGTTCTTTCTTATTGTTAATATTTTTGCTATGAAAATCTGATCTTTCATTCAACGATAATATATTAAGCCTCGAAATTGGCTTCGACTACTTTTCGGATCTCTTACATTTTCCTCAATTACTTTAATTTTTTTATTTATATTAAGATGTGATTAAATTTTTAAAAATTGGTACATTTATACGAAGATATAAAAGCACCATAGAGCCATTTTCCATTTAATTACCATTGTAAAAATGTAATCCTAAATTAATTTTTTTTCTCATTGCGTAAAATTACTTTTGTATTATACAATAACAAGAATAAACATTGGCATAATGCAAAAAAAATGATTTAAGTATTCTTGCTATTTTTTCGCATATTTCCTAATTAAAAGTATTACCCCCCCCCCCTCCTCAAAAAGTTGCGAGCCAAGGACACAGCTGTGAACGTCACGAGTGATCAGGGTTTTTTTTTTTTTTTTTTTTTTTTTTTTTTTTTTTTTTTTGCAGAGTTCTTCACATTAGAATTGTGCATTTTGATGGAAATCAAAGAAAATCAAATATGCATTTTCGTAGCTTAAAACATCTGACTACATTCTGATTTTTTTTTTCAAATGACGATATTTTAAGCAATATATATATTTCATTTTGAAATGACATTTATGATAAAACATCTTAAAAATATTTTATAATTTGAATATTTTTTAAATAATTGTGAAAAATACGGAATTTTGGTGCTAAATTTGTTTTGGTCTTCTATTCAAACATTATTAGTCAAAAATAAGTCAAAAACAGATTTATTGAATGATATATCCTTTTAGAGCCTATAATTACTGAAGCAAAATTTTAGGATTAACTCTAAAAGCTTGCAAATTTCAAGAGTTTTTGAGTAAAGCAATAGATTGTTTTTTCGAATTTTGATTTTTTAGCTTTACAGCTGTCTTTCATTACATTTATATTTTCACTCATTCCCAAGATTGTAATATAAATTAAATGTATATAAAATTTCAAACTGACATTTTAATAATGCTGCAGAATTCGTATTTAAAAAAGTAAAGTTTTCAAAATACTACATTTTGTAAAAATTAGATTTATTTTAATTTTCTAGAAGATAAAAGTATTTTTCATCAAAATTTCTCATATTGCTTTGTTATTTTTCGTTTTTAATGTTATTCATTTCTTACATTTTCAATTTTTGATTAAAAGCCTCGACTTTATTCCCAAACTTCTGATATACTATGCAGTAGATTTTGATATTTTTTTTCACTTTTTAAAGGTAAAACCTGTGTGTTAACTAACTTGGTGATATTATCAATTAATATCTTTCATAATAGCAATTTGAATCCTTTTTTTGTATTCGTTGTCAGAGATTGTAGTTTCAATCTACTCTGTGAAGGGAATCTTTTTTTTAAATCAAGGTGCTTTAGTGATTCAAAATTGTCTACATTGGAAACAATCCCATAAACAGCAGATGATTTTACAATGAAAGTATTCCAAAAATATCTAGTTTATGGTAAAAGAAATGAGGTAGGAAAAGACGTTAATTTTTAATAAACCTTAAAAAATAATTATAAGAGCATATTTATTTCATTGTTTACAGTTTCATTTTCCTCTATTAAATTATACCGAAATGCAACTAATTTCCTTTTTAATTATCTTAAACATATAATAAAAGCAGTATTGAAAAATTAGAAGAACATTTTTTTCAAATAAAATGATTTTTAAAAAATGCGGTTTTCGGTCAAAAATTTGTTTTTAACGTACGCTGATAAATTAATTATTATTTTATCAAAATTTCTAATAATGAATTCATGGATTTAGAGGCATTACCTTTACTAGGTTCTTTTTCAATTACCGTTGATGTTTTACAATCGATATGCTATCCATTGTAAACTATCCAAATTAGTTAAGGATTTTTGATATAATATTTTTGAAAATAATTAAAACTCTAACTTTTCATATTGTTTTCCATTTCCTTTACAGAAATATTCAATCTTAAGAGTA